>NDXB01006411.1:0-12766 GCA_002631895.1 Agapornis roseicollis | reverse complement strand
AAAAAAAACCAAAACACAAAAAAAAAAAAAAAAAAAAAAAAAAAAAAAAAAAAAAAAAAAAAGAAAAAAAAAAAAAAAAAAAAAAAAAAAAAAAAAAAAAAAAAAAAAGAGGCAGAGCGTGTTTATTCGATCTATGTCTAATTTTATTTATATTTTTCCAATACCCGTCCAAATGAGTAGTCTAGCTAAGATGACAGACACTTGAAAACCCTTAACAAGGTACAAAAGAGTAGTAACTCTTTGAAGAGATAATCTCTGTTTTCATTACATACCTTTCTTAGACCAGATAAACATTCAAAGCTCTCAGGCCCATCATTTTAGATTGTATTTGGACAATAACCTGAAATTTATAATTTAGTTTCTATTTCATTTGGTGCTATGCTTCATATGTGAAAGAATAATCATTTTGACTGTTACTAGAGAGGGACAGTCTTAAAATGCTTTGCTTCATTCTCAAGTATTCCACAAAAGGCTTTACTTCCCTTGGTGAGGAATTACAAATATTGAGTTTATGGCTCAATCCAGTCTATTTAAAGAGTTTATATGACCCACAACTACTTATTCAAGTCCTGGAAAATGTAGTGTTCTAGAATAAAGTGTTCCGCATTCCAATGAAAAATATATGCATACTTCAGAAACGTATTATTACTGGGCTGAATTGACAATCAGGATGCTACAATGCAGTTATAAATAGGAGAAGAAATTGCCTCTTTTGAACTATTTCCATACCTCTCATTGTGTCAGAATTCAACAGTCTCTCACCAGGTTCCTTTAGATATTCCAACAAGGAGGGTTTAATGCCTTAACATCTAGTTTACCTATTGGTGTATTTGGCATTACATGCCATTTTGATTTAGAAGTGTAAGTCAGCTAATGCTAAAATCACAACACAAGCATTAATATAGCAGCACATGGTTAAACCATGAGACAAATGGCATGCCCATTGCTGGTCCCTGTTCGCTCACTGTCACAAAGCACATCTAATCCTCTGAAGTGTTTCAATAGCCTTTGCCATGAGACCTCTTGACTCTCCTCATAGGTCATGGTGCACTAATACTCAGGAAGCTGCATACTGTTCTTGCTCCACAGGGTTAAACTGGTACATTGAGGCTTAAAAGCATAAGGTTTGGATTTTTTTAATTCTTGGATATTTGATTTTTCAGTCCTTTCGCATGGCTATTTCCACCCAATTTAAAATTTACAATATTACGCAGAGGAGCCAAGGACCTTTGTAATCTCATTGTACTAGACACTGTCTGAAAGCTCATGAATACACATTTCAGATCTTTAATCTCAGAGAAGAAGTGACTAGGATACAGATTGCATGTAGACCATATTATGCTAAATGTATCCATCTGCTTCCTAGGCACTTACTAAGTTTCCCTTTTGCAGAACCTTATTCCTCAGCATACTTTCAATCCAGTATATTTGCAGAACTTCAATTTTTCTAGTTTACTGAGCTATCTAGATGTGTTATCTCTGAAAAATTACTCATGCTTTTCAAAGGAAGAGTTACAGACTGGGAGACCTTTATTCTTAAGGACCTAGCATTTTAAAGCAATTATAGTGCAAATTGTATCCTTCAGAAAGATACATTGCTTAATACTCTTCTTGATCTGTGTCAATTTTCCTCACACTGTAACGGCAACTCAGGACTGCAATTTTAAGAACAAATTCTTAGATCAATGTTCATTGACTCCAAAGAAGACTAACTTCCCTTCAACATCACCCACCACCCAGCTGAGCCAAATGATGCCACCACCTGTGACCCTCAAGACAGCCTATACTCCTCAGTCTGTGCTAGTGTCTAATATAGATTTTAACAGAACAGAAACTAAACCTAATAAGCAAAGGTCCTGTGGCTGCATTTGTTTAAGGGAATTGAATGTAAATGTAGGAACTCAAGTTCCTCTGTCATGCACAGTCCTCTCTAGTACACCTTTGTGCAGCTCATTTATAACAGTTTTCAACATCTTATTGGTTTCCAGTCTGCAGTACGCCATTCTCATCCATAGTTCTCCTTTCTTTGCTCCCATTTCAATTATATGCTCACAGATTTTTTTTTTCTCTACAATAGTTTTGTCTTCTCCCAAGTTCCACATCTTTATCTGAAAAACTTTCAAATTCAGCAGGCATGAACAAAAGCTGAACTCAGCATCTTTCCCCCAAAACTCTCCTCCCTACTTCCTAGTCTCTGTGTCTAATTACATGCTTTAAACAACATACTGGTGAAACCCAGGGTTAAACCAGCAAATTGCATATGAATTATCAGCTCCAAAGAGACATACTATGGAAACATAGTAGGTATGGATTGAGGGCAAAGACTTAGGAGTGAAACTTCTGCCCATTTCAGTGAGTCACAGAGCCCAGGGAGGGATAAGAAGGGAGAGGTGGGAAGCTGCCTCATAGCTGCAGCTCTCCTGGGCTGCCACTGAGACACAGGGGATGTGGTCAGCCCTAGTTTACAAACTCCTGGCTTCTGAAAGGTGGCAGATGACCGCATGATGACTGCCAGCCCACTTCTGGTCTACTGGGTTGCTACATGATAATACAGTAATTCACATTAGAAGGGACCTAACGAGATCATCTAATCCAATCTCCTGCTACCATCAAAATCAGGTTGGCCCTTAAAGTAGTCTCCATGAGAGTGACTCAGTGGTTCCTAATGCTGCTAACAGCATGTGAAGAGGATCCTGCCTACAGTCCTCCTCTCTGACCTGGGAAAATCTTGCTTGAAATGTTTAAAAGAAATTGAACTGCAGGTATTTTCTCCAAACTAATATTATTTTTAAACTAATTGGTGGTATTAGTGCTGGTTCCCCCCTTTAATTAACAATGTATAATGAACCTTTAACTACAATTTAATTACATTATGAAGGCGGAAGGAATGTTCTGAAAGTTCTTGAATATTTTTCTCTTGCTCTTAGGGAATTAATCCTGTTAGTATTAATAGTTTATCTGCTTCAATTCCTTGTGCATTATTATGAGAACTGAGCTCAAAGTTTAACTGTTCTAAAAAAAAATAAATAAATGTAATGGTTGTAAATTGAAAATGTTCTACTAAATCTTAAAGGCATGAAAATGGAGAGATACGTGGAATTTCAATATGATTTTGGCTAACTGTGTTAGAGAAACTGGAGTTTAATTCCCTATAAGAAACACTGCATTAATGTACATGATCAAATTTCTCAAATTGAAAACAGTTAGTATGCTACTCTCTGGAAAGATTTTGACATTGACAGAGGACACCTCTTTCCTGCCCAGACAGGAAGGTGTGAAAGCATTCGTATTTACATTTCTCAAGAGAACAAGCTGATTCTTCTCCCTGTGACTGCATCAGGAAAGACTCTTCACCTTAGCTCCTTGGTGTTAAGGTCTAGATGGCTAAATGCATAGTATTTTCTCAAAGGGGCACATCAGAGAAGTGGCTTTTGGTGTTGGTAACTCCTTGACATGAATGATTCAATGCACATCTTAAAGCAGCTGTCTCAGGCTGTCAGGTCGATAAATTTCTTTGGTTATACATAGTTCCAATTAGCCAATAGGATAGAGATCCATCTGCACAGAAAACAATGAGAAAAAAGTCTATCCCCAAAATCATGACTTTCTGATGCAACTATCTAACGTTCAAAAATGGTTCAAAAGGTAAGAAACAACATATCCTGAAATTCACTTTGACCTAACTTGCAGAGGAAATTCAGACATCTGCAGCAGGGTATAAGCAGGACACAAGAAAATCCATTACATCCTTTCAGAGGGGAAATTTCAAAATAACCACCAGAGGCAAAATACCAGCAACACATTCATCACAGTTGCAAATGTGACTCTAATGAAAATGTAAATTTCCCTTAAATGCACAATATGCAACTGGCTCAGAACTGAATGTGAGTATATGTGCGTTGTGAGTGCAAACGCAAAGCTTTGAGTTGAAGAAGCCAAGGAGTAAAGAAACCAATACTGTACTCTCTCAGGCAAACACTGTGAAGTCAGCCTACCCCAGATTCCCTAGCTGACATCGGCTAACATCAAGAGGAAACTGGCTGACTGACAAAACACCCTCTCTCAACTACTGGAATGAGAAGATCCAAATGCATTTTTCTGAGGAGACTGATGCAAATGAGTGGTTCCTAACCAGAGTTTCTCAAAAGCAAGTTCTACAAAAGAAGCTGAAAGAGCTCTATTCTTACTTTGTGTATGCAAGGGGAAAAGTATTACTAGAGAGACATTTATCCAGATAAAGAAACACCCTCAATTTCTCTAAACACACTTGAAAAGCAATTGCAACAAATAAAGAATTTGGCTTTGATGGAACAGTATGCTCTGACAGAGGTTCAGAAATGAGGAAAGGTGTTTTTCCACGCAGTCAGGATTTCCTCCAAATTTCTGGTTCCACTTCTGAGAACCTTCTGTGATAAATAATGCTGGAAGCTGGAGCAAGAGATCTGAGTAAACTGGTGACACCCTGACTACAAAGCATCTCAGTAAAACTGACTATGGAGCAGGTGGAAAATATCCTCCACAGGAGAAGAGGACTTCATAGAGGCTGTAACTTCCTGTATGCTGATGTAGCCTCAGTCTCCTTGTAAGGAAGGAAGCTCTTACAAACCCCAGCTAAACCACTGGCATCAACTTTCCCATACATATTTCCGGATGCAGAGATTGTCTCAGTTATTTTTAAATAGAATCCGTAAACATACTGACCCCTGCCGAATATGTAACTGTGATACACAGACAGACTGTAACAACAGTGGGATTTCAAGCACTGTTGTGCAAACAGCTCATTCGGAGTAGTCTGCTTGACACCTGCCCTCTGAGAATACTTCTGAATAACACTAGCTCATGGATACCCAGGGCAGACCCTCAGGAGAATTGATCTTCCTGTATATAATTTCTTTGAGGCCCCTGGGGAGACCTGAGAGGTAATTTGCAATTTTCCTGCTGCCAAGAACGGCTTTGGAAGTGCTGCAGCACACAGCTAGGCAGCCCCATGGCTGCAATACTTTCTGATAACTTGAGGCTTGGCGATGCATTTTTGTTTAAAATTTATTAAGCCAGTTCAACTTTGTCAGCTTTGAATGTTTCTAATGTAACACCTTCATCACTAGACTATGAGTAATAAGATGAAAAATGAAATGTAGATGGAATTGATAAACCTTCACATAGTACAACAGTTCTCATCAATAAACAGCAGAAAAACTTCTACTGGGTCTATTCAAACTTATACTGAAGGAAAAGGTTAAGGATTGGCTTTCCAGGCATAAAGAGCTGATCTTTTCCATTTTCAATTTCTGTGTAATTTGATTGATACATATTTCCTGGTTTTAATCTTATAGGTACATTATTTTTCAATACTTAGAATTCTGCCTGTGTCTATAGTAATCACGGTCATAACTATCCACAAGAGGTCTCTAAATTATTAGGTGGATAGTTAAAGCTTCAGTGAATCCAATACAATTGAAACCTAGAGCAACTGATTTGCAATTTATTGCATTAAAAACTACACAGCATGTATACAAATGAGGGAGTTTACCAAATGAATTAACTTCCTATAAATCATGGGAGCACTAAAATAAAATCTTGACTCTGTAAATTTAACACTGCCAATTTATATATAGATGTGATAAAAACACAAAATAAGAAGCTAACTAAAGTATCAGCTGAGTATATTTATTACTTAGAGATGACACTGCAGTCACAGTAAATATACAAACATTTTATCTGGTGGTGGCAAAGAATAAAAGAAATTCTAGAATCATAAATGCAGTCTAAGATTATTTTCCTTGTCTTAAATATCAGACATATATCAGACACCTGAGATTCAAAGTGCAAAACAAGAAAAGCATAAAACATAAAAAAACCTGTGACATGTTTAAAACCAGAAGCAGAAATACCAGTGAAAAAGATTAAGAGGACTTTTTTTTTTTTTAATAAAACACCAACAGAAAAAAATAATGAAGCTTCTGTTTTTTTGTGAATGGCCCACACACTCAGGCTTCTATGGCTTCTGATTTCTATGAACAACCTTGTTGAGCAAATTCAGCCAAAAAAAACTGATGAAATAAGTATGTGCTTGCACAAGCTGTCAGTGTCTATGCTGGATTCAGGTGAGAAATGTAGCAAATGACTCATATACACTACTGAGCTGCAAGAAAGAATTACTAAATTAACACTGGCTGTTATTTGACTTTTCTGAATACAACTTTGCAGTATTTCTATTGCAACGGTCTATTTATCACTTGCTTTCCCTGCACTGCTCAAAAAATCTTACTTCTGTGTTTAACTCTGTTCTTGCCAAGCTGCATTCCAATTTACTAGCAAGGTTACTTGGATAGATAACTTCTAGTCCTTAATCTAGAGAAATCCCTTCACCAGATCGTTGCCATTCCACAAGATGGTCTCATAATCGTTCTACCTTATTGAAAAGAGATAAAACCAAAGCCAACAATATTGATTTTACAGATGTTTGAATAGAGAGGGAAGGACAGAACCAGATTCACAAGAGTACTAAGGCTGAGTGTGTATTTGGAAGCTTTATTTCCTATGAAACCAGGGAGTGGCTGGTGTTAAACCAGAGTCTGATATATAAACATCCGTAAGCACTGTGGACTATGAAGAATGTGCATTATAATATCTCGGGCACCTCTTCAAACCTTCCTCCAGTTGTACTGATTTTGCCCATCTAACTCTAACCTTTTGTCTTAAAATTGCTTCATGTACAGTTGCTGTATGATCACATCCTTTCTCCACCATCACTTTGCAAAAGCAATGTGACTAATCTTTTCACCTTTGCAATACAGATTTAATCTAAGCAACACATTTATGAATACTTTGTGTTTCCTTACCAAAAGCACTACAAAACTTAAAACTTCTTTTGACTAAAAGCAATATTCCTATTTCAACCCTTGTCTTCCCCTTCCTTTTACCCGAACCTCAGACACAGACACAGGTTCCTTTCCAATTTAACCTTTTGAGAATGTCAAAACAGGGAATAATTTATACTTCTCTTTGAGTTACATCTCAGAAAGTAGCTTTTGAAAACAGTTCACTGGAGCAACTAGTCCTTATGTTTCAGAGAGAAATAACATATCCTTTACTGTTATCTGGGAAGCTCAGACTTCAATGCTCTAAGGGCTCCCTTGGTGTCTTATTTTTTCTTAGCCTTAGTCAAAGCTAAATGGTCAATCAAATGCCTGCTTAACTTTTACAATAAAGGCAAAAATGAAAGCTGAAGGGTATCTAGTACCTCAAGTACTAAAGCTGAAGCAACAAAAAACCCAAGAAAAAGACAACTGGATTTTGAATTTAGTGAATAAGATAAAGCTATGACAAATGCAGAACATCAAGAGACATTTCCGAATAATAAGATCTGTTAAAATGTGCATTATCTTATGTGTAGGAAGAAAAACTTTCACCACTGTAACTAAACACAATATGACTAGTGTGAAGAGAATGATGGTTGTAGATACAGAAGGATAGCACTTCCCCATTTTCCTGCGTGAATTAATTTCTATATTCTAAGAATGTTTTAAAAATACAAATATATACAACCTGCAAACCCCATAAATCACTATGAGGACAAATGGTGTGAATTTAATCAGGAGTTTATATTTGTCTGGCTGCATCTTAGTTATCAAAACTGCTACAAGTCTGTGCTGACACATTACTGGTAAAAAGAAATCAGTGACTATTTAAGTGAAATTTCTGGAAATTAACTTCACTGCTGTAATACCTTTCATAACTCCCTGAGAAAATGAAATGGGTGATGATCAAGCCTCTAAAAATGTCTAAGGAAATTTTTTATGTTTTTAATATAGCTGTTACCAGCATCTGTTAAGTAGTCACAGGAAAGATCATAGAAGTTAAGACCAAACAAGAATACAACTTGCTTTTCTATGAGAAGAAACAGTTAGCACTGAGTTTCAGGAAAAGCATGATCTTGCCATAAGCTATCTAGAGATCTACTACTATCTCCCACATAGTTATGGCAAAAAGCTGTCAGTAGACATTTCACTTTAGCACATCAGTATTTTTGAAACACTAACCCTTCTAAAAAACTTGTAAAGCTTTTCTGACATGATGAATCTGATGAAAGTAATGGTGTAGCCTAGTTTAAAATCACTTTGATTTGTAAGTAGTCTGTTGATTTAGATATTAACAATGTTCTAAACATTCAATACATATAAATACCAACATAATCCATGACCAAAGTTTTCTTCATCTGCTTACATTTCATGTAACTTTTTGTGATCATCTGCTTTTCTTTATGGGACTTGCACCTTCTGGGACTCAAAAGGCTGCAGAAATTCATGCTATATTTTAAATTACTTTAGTAATCTTTTTAACACTCCTATCTCCCAGAATTACATTTACTACATTGACTCTATATTGTATTATTTCACAACTACTGGGCTAGTAAATAGTACCTAAATATTCAATTGCCTTGCTGTTGCAGTCCTAATAATAATACTTTCTTCCAAACTTTTCCAGGAATCACTGATTTAACATACAAATATATACAAAGGAAAACTGCATGTGTCTTGTCTTGTTATAGAAAGCAGAACAATGAATCTCTAGGGGATTTGGTAGATACAGAAGTGGTTTTCTGAAGAACACTGCACTCTGCTCATGACAGTGGCTGTGGTCCTGCTGAAAACAGGCAGTGTGATCTGCCTGCAAGTGATTTCAACCCTTGTTACAAGCCTGAGCTGCTGTATCCACATCAGTTACTCTACAGAACTCCCTTGTCTGCTCATTTCCATCCAGCTTTAGAACGATCTTGTGAGTTAAATATATCAGTATATGCCATAAGCCCCTATCGCCACAACAGCTCTATAGTTTTTTAACACCTTCACAATTATGCAAATCAAAGCCTATCATTCAGGAAATTAATTCTGTATTCAAGTTATTGATACTGCAAGTTTATTGACCAAAACTCTGTAATACTACCAGATAGTAACTGTTTGCTGTGATGCATGCACTGACTGCAGTAGCTCATATTTGTCTAAATATCAGATTGATTTATAAAGGCCTGCTATCTCTCCGATTTTGCTTCCTGATTTTTTTTCCCCATCAGTAAACTTAACATTTTGGTATTAGAGGAATATATATTAGTGGAATATAAACTGGAAAATCTGCAGAGGTTTCTGATGCCATTATTTTAAAATGGGAGGTTAAATTATGAGATATTTGATGGAGTACTGCAATGATTAGTTATTATAGCCACAAAGAGGTTTCCAAGCCATAGAAGGTTTACCTTTTTTTTTTTTCCTTTTAAAGTCTTGTTCATACCTGGCAATTCTTATTTTATGGGCTAAACAACAAAGACTCTCTAAGTAATGCTTTCCTCCACATGTGGCTTGTGTACCCATCCTAGATGTCTTACTGAAGCTTGTGCATATTCTTTGTGAAGCAAGACACATTTTTATTAATAGGGAGAGTACAGGGTACAGATCATAGTGACAACAGAAAGTAAGGCATAGAATGAATTTGTTACTTGATTGGTTCCCACTCCCCACCGACTTTCTAAAGAGGAGAAGATTCATTTTGTCCGCAGCTCATTCAGACTATGAATTCCACACGGAATGAAGATTCAGGATACCTTCTTGATATGCATGCAGCGCTATCAGATGTCGAGGGGTTTGGCAGGAACCAAAAAGCCCTGATCTGTACAATATACAGTACATGGAAAGAAATATGATTCCTGACAGTTTGTAATTCTGCCAATCCTATAGAAATTTTTATAATGGCAGTAAAAAGCACCTCTGTAACCCAAAGACTCTTCCTGCCAGGCTTACAAAACGCGCAGCTAATCATGATGGAATTGGAGCTGTTAAAGTTACAACCATTTTTTTCTATTAGAGAAAGCACTAGACAAACTGAGTTAGAGGCTGCTATTCCTCCTATCACAAAGCCTGTATAGAAATGAAATAATTATGTCAAGCAACTGCTTTTCAAATAAAAATATGCTTGCTAGTTTTTAACATGTGGTTCTAAATAGCTATCTGTATTGAGGATTGGAAATAGAGTGCTTACGTTTAGTTTGATAAGACACCAAAGATTTGCAAGCTTCTGACTCCCTTCTAGAGTAAGGCAGGAATTTTTCAACAAATTATTTTCCTGAAAATATGTGCATCCTCTTTGGAACCGCCCCTTAACTGCTGGAATACTGTGATGAGATCCCTCCAGGCCCTCTGCTTTCTAGGGAGAGACTAACTCTGACAGTCTGTCCTCACAGGGCAGGTTCTCCAACCCTTTGTTCACCTTCATGGCCCTCTCCTGTCAGTCTGCTTCTTGCTTGAACTGCAGGGTCTAGAACTGAACACCGGGCACCAGCTGTAGCCTGACAAACATTGAGTAATTGATCTTGTGAATTTTAAAGTTTGGAATGATTTTTATTGATTAAGACTTCTTCTTCTGTGGCTTCTAACCCTACTTTTAATGACATAAAATTGAGGAAAATATAAAATTTGAATCAGTAGATTTTAGGCTTGAGAAAAGAGGTTTGGGAAGACAGGATGTGCTTCAAAGAAAGCAGTACACAGTGCTATAAGACACAAACTGTAATTCATATAAAAATGTACACAGAGAAAATTACAACCTAATTGAAAATTGCAGATTTCCATCAACTCACACTATGTGATAGCAAAACTGTGTTTGGAGGAAAAAAGTTGAAAGGAAAGAAACACTGCTTCATCTGTTTTAGAGTATGAAGTGTTGAAACCATCTGACTTTCCATATAGTGATATCATAATTTATATAGTTGTAACAGTTGCAAAGGGAACGATGTTTTTAGGAGAAAGTTTTTAACTATGTTTTTTTCTGATTGTAGAGAAAAAACTTTCAGTCAAAATAACTACTGCAAACGTAGTTAAAGACACCACAGATAAAGCTTCTAAATGCAGTTTATTTGTATGAAAAGTAAGATTTTTTTTTTAGGTATTGATAATAGAAAGCTGCTAAGGCTTCTGCAAGAATTCAGTATCCAAAACATTAAAGATTGGCAGCAGCTTATTTTTAACTTCTCTTCAGTAAGTAATACATGTCTTTTTTTTTCCTTATTCAGAAACATACCTTCAGGTCTGAATAACTCATTATCCTTTTACCATTTTTAAAGCTTTCAAACCTAACAAGTATTTAAAGCTGCTCTTCTGCTTTTGCTTCCTATTTATCTATTTTCAAGGAAAATGGTAGACTTTTTAAAGTCTCTGCTTGTCAGTTCCTAATTGTAAGGTTTTGCCTTGTTAAAATGTTTGTATACATGTTCTTAGAGCATTTACTTAATTCAAAAACTGTTATTTGTTTCCACAAAAAGACCCTAAATATAAAAATATTGTGTCCAGATTCTGTAAAATTAAGTTTTTGAAAATAATGATCAAAACATCTGTGGAGAGACACACGGAATATAAAGAGCTTAAAATACTGTATTCTAAAAATTAAAAGACCTTGCCAGTAATGAATACTAACAGTATACTGAATGATATGATGATTTTGCAGCTGCATCCTCAGCTGCCCATGATTAGAATGAATAGTACATATATATAGAACAATAATTATTGAGAATCCATCCCAACATTGTGTCTCAGCTTCAAATGAACAGCATTCTACGTGGACTTGTTAAAGTATACATTCAGGCACTAAATTATCATCATAGAAATTTGAGAATTAACATTTTAAAGTATGCTTTCTTTAATGATTAACTATGTTATTTGCAGTAAAATTTGAAAAGCTCAGGTATTCCATAAACAATACTATATTCTAAAATGCCATTTGGTTGTCATTCTATCAGCAACAGTTTTCTCTCCGTTCCACCTGGTAACAGTGTTGTATATTACTTTATTTTAGTAAATGAAAAAGACTCACTTCCACTATCTGCTGCTGTACAAGCAGGCAACTAAAGACCCCAGGTAACTGAGTGGCTACCATGGAGAAAAAGGTAAGAAAACATGCCTGTTTACCAAAGACTTATTCAAAAGCCTGTGGAACAAAGCTGTGTAGGGCCCAGGAATACTACCAAACTTCAGTAGTCAGGTTGATCTCAGTTTATCCTCCTATTTATTTTTCACTTTCTAAGGAAATTGTCTGATCCATGAGCCATGACTGTGACACACAACAAGTTTTTGACAAGTTTTGTGACATTACCATTGCCCTTCCTTACCCCTCAGTTTGATTCTGGACTATGACAAGATGAATTTCTGTTGCCAGGAATCACAAAATCAAACACTAGGACTTCCATTATTTTTGTGCTGAAGCAAATTTTCAGTAATAATGACTCCGTGGTTAACTCCTTCTCTTGCAGCTTACACTGGTTACACAGAATTTGGAGAAGGCTGAGGTTCTGTATTATTTCTTTGCCTCGATCTTCAATGGCAAAGGCTGTAACTGCACCACCCAAGTCTTGGAAGGCAGACGCAGGGACTGTGAGAATGAAGACCTTGGGCCCACTGTAGGAGAGGATCTAGTTTGAGACCATCTTAAGAACCTGAACGTACACAAGTCCATGAGACCTGAATGAAATCCATCCGCGTGTCCTGAAGGAGCTGGCGAGTGAAGTTGCTAAGTTGCCATCGTATTTGAAAAATCATGGCAGTCACGGGAAGTTCCTGACGACTGGAAAAGGGGAAATATAACCCCCATTTTCAAGAAGGGGAAAAAGGATGACCCGAGGAATTACAGACCAGTCAGTCTCACCTCTGTGCCTGGCAACATCTTGGAGCAGATACTCCTGGAAGGCATGCTAAGGCACATGAAAAACAACAAGGTGCTTGGT
>NDXB01006409.1:5052-22888 GCA_002631895.1 Agapornis roseicollis | reverse complement strand
AAAAAAAAAAAACCAAACAAGAAAACCTTCTAGATTCTTCTCAGCTCTTTTGCTTTGCTGGTTAAATAAAGATAGACCAGAGTGTGCAAAGGGAGGCGTGATTTAAAGATAGAAATAATAACTTAGCAATTTCACTATTTTTCTTGGCAGAAAACTGTTGAGCATCACTTGCTTTGTGCAATGTTTGATTTATAACTTAAGGGTTATTCAAAACCAACACACTGTGAGTGCAATTCACCTCTTGACAGCAAAGCCACTGCCTTGGGTGATTTCAGCTAACCCATTTCTGGGTTAGCTAAAGCAAGCAAAGTCTGGTATCACAGCTCAGCTGATACTGGGGAAGCAATTTTAACTTAGTCACTTAGATACCCTGAGAAAGTGCCTGCCTCATGCACTGGCTTAGACACACTGACATCTTCTGGAAAGACAGACAGAAGTACAACCTGTGCTGCCCAGTCTGAGCAGTGCTGCAGGTCACCTGGGGACAGAAAGCTGCAAATCATTGCAGATCTAATTCAAAGCATAATGCAAATCTGTGTAAAGCAAGATACCCAGGTCGGCTTCTTGGGCAGCTGCATGAATTCTATGAGAACTGTAGCTTGGACATTTTAAATTCTGCAAATGTCTCCTTGATGGTTTGATTCTAGGAGGATTCAGTCTGGGGGCATTTACAACCTGAAGTTGGTTTCATGGGTGGATCTGAGCTGAAATTGAGGAGACACATCAGTCTTCCCCACCCCCACAGGAATTTAACAAGGGTAACAATGGGAAAAATGGAATTTTTTTGCGTGGTTGTGCTTGCTTGAGCTCCCTTCCCATTGTGGCCACCATGTTCATCAGCATATGGACCCATAAAGTTGCAGTGGGAGCATTTTAGGTGATTTTCAAAGCAGCTCAGAAAATATAAGCTCTCTTTTTTGTGTTTTTCTCTGGCTGAGCTCCTGTCCAGACACCTGCACCCACAGAAGTGGTTTAAATCGCATTTTTCCTCATGTCATTTAAATAATTTAGAAACACTGAGAAGAGGAAGTGAATATTAAGTATTTAAAAGGTCTTTCAAGAGTCCCTGAGAGAGAATTAAAGGGTACTGCTTGCAATCAGAGTGGAGATGGCACTTTCCCTTCTCAAAACTCAGAGGAGGTAGAGCTTGAGAACAAATGTTTCTATATGAAAATATTTAAAATAACTGCATTCTTCCCTGAAAATACATTTCCTGTTTTCCACAAGTGCAAAAAGGAAGACCATGTTTCCTTGGTTGTGAATAATACAATGTTTTTCTGTATTTCTTCTTCTATACCACTCACATATAAGACTCTTCATGATGGAGAGGTTTCTATGGCAACAGAATAAAATCTTTTACAATAGTAGCTGTTCTTTTCCCAGGTATACTTAACAGCTGGTCATAGTCAAGCCTTTGAAACAAGCTTCTTGTCTTTATGGAGCTGTGCATGTAGAATGAGAAACAATTTTCCACTTAGCTTACATGAGTAAACAGCAACTCTTCAGCTCCAATTAGCAAAAGGAGAAACTGCTACAGGAATTTTAGCAGCAGAGAGCACATTGCATGTCTGAGTGCTTCAGAAGCTTTGAAGCATGTATCCACATCTCTCTTTCCGACCCACAGGAATTTACTACCCCTGTGTCACCAGGAGAAAGGAAGAAGGTAGAAGCATGCAGAGAATGAGTCTTGCCAGAACCATACAAAAAAGCAGAGCAGACTGAGAGATGTAGTTTGACAGTTATAAGGATTTTGCCCTCTCTGACATACCATCTTGTGGAGCATCAATGAGATGGAAATGATCATGTCTGCTCAGTTTAATCTTCCCTCTAAACTATACTAACATTAAACAACTTCGTTTTCTGCTCCTTCATTTGATGGCTTTTTGGGCATTATTGCTGAGCCTCAAGCCTTTCCTTGCATCCATTTTAATGAATCAGTGCAATCCCATCCCCACATGTGTTGTCACCACAACTCATTTCTGAGTCTTTTTACTTTGTACTTCCCAGGACTCTGCCCAGCACTCCACAGGAAGGGCAGTGCTGACTGTCATAAGTGTGCTCAATCTTCATCTTCCAAAGGCTTTGTAAGCAGCTTCTTTTGGCTAAGATTTCACTCATCAATAAAGCCTCTTTTTTATCTTTTTTCTCAAACTGTTATTTTGTCCTGATTCGCATAGTATCTCTTCAGGACAAGGAGCATTTTGTGTTGCGTTTGTTAATTGCAGCATACAGTTATGCTACTGGAATGATACGAAAACATAAAGGATCCAGGTGTCATAATTCTTATTTTGGGGAATTAATGAAAAAAGACAAAACCCCACAACTCAAAAGAAATGAAAAATGTGCCTGTTCTTTGCCCTTCATCAATTAATTCTGAATTCATGTTATTATTAAAACTAAGGCTTTTAATGATACAAGAAAGCAATCTTTCTGGTAAATCAGCCCTTAGGAGGCAAGTGGCACAACTTCTTGTTGTTATAAGGTGCTGGTTTTCCAGGGACTGGAAGGCTGAGCACAGACAAACCCTACCACCTGGCACAGAGCAAGCAGAGCTGGCCCCCCCACAGAAGGAAGGAAGACCTCCCTCCAGAGACGTGTGGCACTGCAGTTATCCAGGAGACTATCCTACAGAAGACAACACTCTGCTAGGGCCTACCCAGCCTGGCCCTAAGAATTTAAACCAACATTTTGTTCCAATTTTAATTGGCTTCTCTGATTAAAAGTGCCTTTTCCAAAGCTACTGCTGTAACACTGAGTGGAGGTGGTTTCAAAGCAACCCACTCTGTGACAAGCAACATATTTGGTCTCTGAGCTGCAAGATTCCAGGTTAGGGCTTCCCAGCTGAAGTCCAGCAGCTGAGCTGCAGCATTTCTTTGCTTCCCTGAAAACCACAGCAAAGCCAACCACAGCCCCAGGAGGGGCATGATGAATCTGAAAGTATATTGATTTCATTTTATGGGCTATCACAGCAGATACTTTCAGGTTAGCATTTTCACCACAAATATTCGCTCTAATTTAACTCAGTTTCTCTTCTGTAATTCAATAGAAGATCAGTCACTCAGCAGAACAAGCACTGTAGCGAGTAAATTAAGGAGACAGATTCTGCTGCTGCCACATTACTTCTGTTTTGTCATGCTGCATGTGTCACTAGGTAGCAAGGATTACTTTAATTACCAACTGCTTTAATGCTGAATAGTTATTATGGAAAATTGTGAGTCATGTTCATTGACTTTGGCAGTATGACAATGGGATCACTTTTAGTCCTTGGCGGTGGCTTGGGGAGGCCAGTGGGAAGGAAGGCACTTCCAGAGATTTCAGTTTCAGAGGGGTGATGTCATTCAAAAAGAAGTACATGATGGTTTTCAAACTGCTGTTAAATTGGAAATGAGCTAGGCCCCCCAGTATAGTCTATCAGAAATTCTACACTGATAACTGGCATTCCAGAAATGTCCACTATCTTCTATTTCAGCAGTTCTTAATTGATGCAGTTGGCAGGAAAGGATTATTCCTTTGACTTCTCTTTTTCCAAATGCTACTGTGAACTTTCAAAATTGCTGATGGGTTATTGTGGAAAGCATAGAATCTTAGAATCATAGAATAGTTAGGGTTGGAAAGGACCTTAAGATCATCTAGTTCCAACCCCCCTGCAATAAGCAGGAACACCTCACACTAAATCAGGTTACCCAAGTCTCTGTCCAACCTGGCCTTGAACACTGCCAGGGATGGAGCAGTCACAACCTCCCTGGCCAACCCATTCCAGCATCTCACCACCCTAACAGGAAAGAATTTCTTCCAATATAAACTTCCCCTGTTTAAGTTTTAACCTGTTACCCCTTGTCCTGTCACTACAGTCCCTGATGTAGAGTCCCTGTCTGGCACCCTTGTAGGCTCCCTTCAGACACGGGAAGGCTGCTATGAGGTCTCCACGCAGCCTTCTCTTCTCTAGGCTGAACAGCCCCAACTTTCTCAGCCTGTCTTCATACAGGAAGTGCTCCAGCCCCCTGATCATCCTCATGGCCCTCCTCTGGACTTGTTCCAGCAGCTCCATGTCCTTTTCATGTTGAGGACACCACAACTGCACACAATACTCCAGGGGAGGTCTCCCGAGAGCAGAGTAGAGGGGCGGGATCACCTCCTTCAACCTGCTGTTCACGCTCCTTTTGATGCAGCCCAGGATACAGTTGGCTTTCTGGGCTGCAAGCACACACTGCAGTTGGCTCATGTTCATGTTCTCATCGACCACCACCCCCAAGTCCTTCTCCGCAGGGCTGCTCTGAATCTCCTCTTTGCCCAACCTGTAGCTGTGCCTGGGATTGCTCCTGCCCTACCCCAGTCACTTGGGAATAACATGGAGAGGTACAACTACATACATTTAGTGATTAGAGTCTTTTTGAGACATCAAGATATTGAGCCTAGATGAGCTCTAAAGGTGTGACAGTTCTGTGGTGTTAACGTTGTGTTGTACACCTCTCTTCCCCTCCACTCCAGTGTCTCTCTTTAAAGGTCAAGGGAAGTTCTAAATTCAGGCAGTTTTGTGTACCTTCTTTGGCTGCAAAACTTCCTGCCTCCTCTCTTCTGCTCCTTGCTGGAACAAAGCTAAACACTAATTGTTCCATCCCCACCATATATAAAAACTGAATAAATGATTGAGGACAAAAATTCTTAATTGCTTTTTTCTGCTCAAGATAATGTACAGAGAGCTATATGATACCCCATAAACTGCAAATTAATATCTCTTGAGGTTACAGAGGATCCAATGCCTTTCTTTTTTTGGTACAAGTAGGATTTTTCTAGACTAAAAAAAAAACCCAAACAAGAGCATTTGCTAGTAAGAATGTTTCTTACCTTTATTGAAGGTAAGAAAGAAAGAAAGTCCAAATTTTATCCCCTGTAACAACTCTGAGTTGATGGTTATTACCAACTAATTCGAAGATACACTTAAACCTGATGGAGACTGGGGGAAGGTTAGCTACTAGAAGCATTCTCTGGCTTTCATTTTTATTTCTGGCTATACATAGGAATACATGAGTGTAGGACACCATTGTTGTGTATTTTCACTGTGTGTTCCAAGCTCTTCCCTTGGGAAAAGGAAAGGTGTATTGTGAAATCTGCTAAGGGAAAGGGATTGATCATCCTCCAAGAGGCAACTGAGCAGTGGAGGAAAGACCTGACAGGGCAGTACAGAAGATAACCATGAGGCAGTGAGAGACATGGGTTTATCAGAGAGGTTGCTGAAGGGGACATAGATGTCACCTTATAGGTGTTCCTGTTACCTTACAGGTGACAGGAACAACTTTCCTAGGAACAACAAACAGAGTGTTGCACAGAGCTTGCTACAATCAGAAATCCACTGAGCTGGCTGAAATAAAAGCAGAAAGCATCAGTCCTGCAGAGGTCAGGGAGAGAGTGCCTTATAAACGTTTTATTTCTGTCATCTCTTCCCTAGCCCCAGAGTTTCCTCCGAACAAAGTGTGAACAATCATGTCTTGTTTTCTAATAGCAGCTGGCTTGTTAAAGTTCTAAACCTTTTGGTCTTTAGGGATGCTCACAGCACAGAGATGTACCAGCAGATCCAGTGCCACAGGCCAACCCCTCCCCAATCTGCTAAAAATTCAACCCTTTCAAGTGAATTATATCAGCCACATATATTGAATGCTGTCTTCACAACACTGAGCAGTTATTTTCACTTTAGTACTTTGGTAAGTCAAACCTTGTTATCCTCTCTGTCTCATGTCTCCCTGGATGGATGCTCCAGGCACTTCATGGGATGGTACTCCAGCAGCAGGTCTGCAGGGCAAAGACTAGGCAGGGGGTACTGGCTTGCAGAGGTCCAGGCCTACTGGTGTTTACTGTGTTCCTGAAAAGGAGGTGCAGTGCCAGTGTTCAGCTGCTAACCTGTTCCACAGACCCAGTCCCTCTCAGTTGGCCCTATTTTAGTATGGGAGCTGCTGTGGTTTTACAGCGTATTTTAAACAAGGTCCATATCACTTAAAGACCTCCAAAATTTGCTTTTTCTGAAGAGCTACTACAACAATTGCCTCAACTCCACAGTCATGGAAAGGCTTTGTTTCTGTGTAAGGGCAATGAATGTGTTTGCTTTCTGTAGGGTTTTTTGTTTTTTCAAAGGAGAAATAAAAAAGTCAAAAGTATTTCAGAAATTATGACAAAACACAGTTCAGAAAACACATTTACATTTTAAGGCACCACTTTGCAAAGAAAATATTCCCCTGAGATTTCAAAACCAGAGGCAGTGTAGGTTTGATAATAACAAATGACAGAAGTGCAAGCCACAGGTATTCTTAACATTTTCTGTGTCGTTTCTGAGACAGCTTTGAAGGCTGTCTATTCTTTTATTTGGATTCCTCAAAATAGCTTCAAGCAGTCATAAATGTAAATTGAACCCCTTCTTCCAACAAAACTAGTTGGAATCGGTAACTTAAAATATTAGTCTTGCTTCGAGCAAGGGTGGATTGCAAGGAAATGTTGTGCCACATACGCTGTCTTCGTACTCTACATCTATTGTCTTCCTAAGATTTTTCAGGATTATATTAAGCAGAAATATATCCCTGGGAAGCAAGTATCTTTTAATAAGCACTGCAATGTCTGAGCAATGTTCATTTTCCCCCTTTTTTTTAACCCCCAAGTATCCAGATGCTTTTGTATCTAAGAATTCTAGAAATAACTTAATTTCAAGAATGCCTTTTTATGCTCTGATTGCCAGATACCACAGGGAAAACTGGATTACAAACAAAGCAGCTGTGTGTATTTTAGCTCTGCCATTTATGCTAATTTAATAATTTATTTCTAAAACTTGTTTAGAAGGTTGACATCTTAGGTTTTGGAGTAGCTGTGATATCTGGAAATAAGTCTTGAAAAGAAGAAAAGCAGTTTGAGACATAGGGTTGTACCATAACTACACCTGACATTGTTCCACAACGCGGAACAGCGACAGTAAGGGTACTGGACTGGCCTGGTGGGGACAGATCCCTTAGACTCTTTAATAGGTTGCCCAGGGAAGTTGTGAGTGCTCCATCCCTGGCAGTGTTCAAGGCCAGGTTGAACGAAGCCTTGGGTGGAATAGTGTGGGGNTAGGTTGCCCAGGGAAGTTGTGAGTGCTCCATCCCTGGCAGTGTTCAAGGCCAGGTTGAACGAAGCCTTGGGTGGAATGGTTTAGTGTGGGGTGTCCCTGCTTATGGCAGGGGGGTTGGAACTAGATGATCTTAAGGTCCTTTCCAACCCTAACTAGTCTATGATTCTATGATTCTATGGTAACAGGAGCTCCTCTACCCTGCACATGATTGTGCCTTGACCCAAACTTCGGGACCAAAATTAGGGAATGTACATTCAAACCATTTATTTGGTCCTTCTTGTTGAGTCAACAAACAAGGCTAGAGGCACGTGCCTGGTTCATGACTGTTTTTGCAATAAGGAGCCTTTCCAGATATCAATACTATCATCACCTGGTCCAAGAACAGATTTTGCATTACTTTGAGACTGCATTTGATCATATACATATGGTAAATTGCCATACTCACCCCATAACTAAGACGTTAATGTTCTGATGCTGCTCTGAGAATTTATTTAAAGCACAAGAGCAATTATTAAAGCTTTCTAAATTGCTCTAGACTTTATGACCTCTTTTCCCAGAAAGAAAGAAAATCTGCAAAAGAAAACCTGTAATGTGATCATTGCAAGGAAGCTATAGGAGTATTTAATCCTTTTATTATTTCCCATACTCCTTAATGCTAACAAATATGAAATTCTATGCTGCATTTCTAGCTTGTAACCTGTTAAAGATACTTGTTCCATGATAGTATTTCAATGGTTCATTCATTTGGAATTGTCCTTCACATAAGCATCCTGCCTTCTTCTCAGCCTGCATTTCTAATATTGATGCAAATCCCAAAAAAAAAAAAATAGAAGCTGAAGCAACATTTAATAAGAAATTACTGGTGCTGATATAGACATACTAAACTACTCACTAGTGATAAATATAGTTTCAAGTGCTTCATCATACAGTCTTGCCAAAGCATGTGATTTCACAGACTAACTTTCCAAGTAGTTCAGCTGATAACTGCTAGGTCAGAGGACAGGGGAAGGGGCTTCCCCTTGCATAAGGCAATGCATAGCTGTGGGCAGAGCTCCTCTTAGGATGCTGACACTCTAATTGCAGACTTTTTAGTAGAGCAGATCTCTGCAGGCCTACGATTTATCTAGGGCTGATGAGCTTCAGCCTTCACTACAGTCATGAAAAAAATCAAAGGGATTATTCACTGACTCAGGAAGCACCTTTCTAATAGCAACTTATTAAGCAAAATAAATCTCTTTTATAAGACAAACTCTAGTCCTTGACTACTTAATTTTCTGTGAATAACCTTGCTTGCTCTTCAGAAGATATACGAGAAGAATGAGATATGCTAGTAGTAGTATAATGGCTAACACCTATCTGAGGCAAAGAATATTAATTAAGCACTGAAAATGTTTTTTCTTTTTCCTTTACATGTGAAAAATGGAGAGGTGAGAGAGGTGAGAAAGGTTCTGCAGCAGTTAAATTACTGTTAAAGAGGGTCATATTTCCCTTTAAACAGTCACATATTAATAGATTTATACAGTGTCAGGGGCATGAATTTATGGTTTTATTAACTCAAATGTATTACAGCAACCTAACAGCATTTAACACCCCACAAGTCTGCACCCAGAAATATGACTGTGAAGTAAATAAGATATTTCAGAGGCATGAAAAGGAGATCTTGGCATCCAAAGGATGGAAAATGTAAGGAAGTTATTGAAAGGCATGATAAGGACAGAGGTATGACATAATTTTCATGCAAATCTTGAGGTTAGTGTTACGGCCAATGCCCAGTTTTGATAGTTTACTGTGAATGGCAAAGCAACTACTAGAGCACATCTCAGTTCTAGATCCTCAAAGGCATTGTGAAGGAAGGTTCTTGTTCTGAACACACAGCAACCAAGGCACTTTCCCTAAGATAGGCTTGCAGACAAAAAATACCTTCAAGAGTCTCAACCTTACCCAGGAAACCACACAGCATTCCAGTACCTATTACAGAATATGATGTAAAAAGCAAGAGTGGTTGAAGAAGAGATCTATAAAAACTGGACAAAACCTGGAAGAAGACAGGAAAGCTCAGGGCTAGTATTATCCAAAAATTGAAGAGTAATATCCAGTCCTTGGAAGTTTGGCTGTGAGAGAAGGAATGCAATGGTGTCATACTACATCCCTGTCCTGGGTTCAGCAGTAGCAGTCATTTTTCTGCTTCTTAGTAGCTGGTGCAGTGCTGTGGTTTTGACTCTCAGCCTGCAAACAGCACTGATAACACTGATGTTTTTAGTTGTTGCTCAGTAATGTTTATTCTGACCAAGGACTTTCTGAGTCTCATGCTCTGCCAGGGAGGAGGGGAAGCCAGAAGGAAGTGGAGGCAGGACGCCTGACCCAAACTAGCCAAAGAGGTATTCCATACCACAGCACGTCATGCCCAGTATATAAACTGGGGGCAGTTACCTGGAAGGGTTAGATTTCTGCTCGGTCAGGCTGGGTATCAATCGGCGGATGGTGAGAGGTTTATTCTCTTCCCTTGCTATTTCCCTTATCATTATTATTATTGGTGGTAGCAGTAGTGGTTTGTGTTATACCTTAGTTACTAAACTGTTCTTATCTCAACCCATGGGAGTCACATTCTTTCAATTCTCCTCCCCATCCCTCAGGGAGCAGGGGGAAGTAAAAGGAAGGGAGTGAGCGAGTGGGTGCGTGGTTCTGAGTTACTGACTGGACTTAAACTATGACAATCCCTTAGGGAAGTCCTGCCAGGAACAGCTCAGCTGAAAAGGATGAACACTCTAGTTCATCTATATATCTTTTCCATAACTGGTCTTTTTACCCTTTATCTTGTCCCTCTGGAAAAACAATCTGCTTTGGAATTGATATGGCATTTCTGATGCTTAAAAAGAGGGGTGAGGTTGTTTTGAGACAAGGTAGGAAAGCTGAGTTGAAAACTGCCACCTTGGGCAACAGCAATCAGTACTTCTGGTACAGGGCAACAGCTCACCTATAAGGCTCAGTGCTAGGGGAAGTGCTCAAGATTTTGGATGGGATGTCATATCCTTTAGGGAAAAGAATTGGCTGAGATTGTCATGCAGCCCACTGGTTGACCATATTTGAGGACTGAAATGGTTTAAAGAGGCTGAGCAGATTCTTAATTTCTTTATGCAGAGTCCTTTTTCTCTGCTTTGCCACTGCTGTCCATTGCCATAACTGCAGCCCTTGAAGGCCAAGACCAAGAAAGGGGAGAGTTGGTAACACAGAAGTCCAGAGATTTCTAACAATTCAGTTCTTTCAAAATTTCAAAATCTTAAAAATAATAAAAATACAACAGAGAGCAGATTTTCTGTAGAGCTTCAACAAATTTCTCCCCACTTTTCACAAAGTCTCTTATATTTCTCTTTGACACTGAATTCTTAAATCTATATTGCGGACAAATGTTTGCCACCACTTAGAAAGCATCAATCACTAACCACATGAAAGCATCCAAGACCACCGAACATCAGCTTTTCCTTACAGAGCAATGGTTGTGGTGAATATTTAATGACATTTGAAAAATAATCTCAATGCCTCTTTTTAAAGAAAAATTGGCACATTGGCCAATTCATTGCTTTAGGTAAGTATGATGGCAATTTTCCTTAAATTTTTAGTCAAATTTATAAGTGCAAAGAAATTGCACTTACAGACTTCAAATAAGAGATTATTGCAAGTACTAATGAAGCTATAACTAGGATCAAATCAACATATATTTAAGTTGGACCACACTAGATATCAGCAAATCCTGCATATACATACATAAAATGCATACACACACACAACTGGGAGGTTGTCAAAACTGAACAGAGAATCTGGATCTGCTGAGGTTATGGACTTATGTTCTGCTCAGAATTGCTCTTGAATAAATCCAGATTTCCTCCACCTAAATAAATGGGACTATTTTGGATTCTGATGAACCCAATTCAAAATCCAAACAGCTGAAATTACTGTATTAATGTTCCAGGGGAGAGCATGGTCTGAGCAGTGGATTACTTGTAGCTCTAGTAAGAAAGTACTTGCAAGCACCCTTGCGAATATAATTCCCTAAATCTTGGTTTGACAGTAAAATATTCTGCAAAATGTAAAAAATATGCTTTTGTATCAGTAAAAATACCACTTGAAAGTCTAACAGTTTCTCCAGTTAAACTATTAAGGTGCATTTAAATACCATATATGCTACAAGAAAATAATTTCATAACTTGCTTGGACAGAGTAAAACTATTATTATTAATGTGGAAAGAATGTCTGAACTGGTTCATGGTAACATAAAGTTGACAGAAGCCTTGAATGTACCTTAAAAGCCTGGCTAATCACCCCTTAGAGTCTTTTTGGTTCAGAAATAAGTTTGGTCTGCTATATGGTCTAATTTACCAGTAAATAACACTTTATCTCACACTCTATTATTTTTCAATTCTTCTTTTTTTTCCCACAACTTTAAAAAAAAAAATTGCATAGGCATCCTTGTCCTCACTTATGATGCAATTTGCATTAATGTATTAAGCATAATGCATAGGCTTGGCACATGAACCTACTTTTAAATGTGATGTGTGAATACTGCTTTTGTTCTGAAGTTCTTGAGTACAACATGTTTGCCCCAAGAGAAATTCTAAGATCAAGAAATTTTCAGTTTTAACCAAGCTGAGAAAGAACCAGAATTGTAGTAACTGAAGTTTATTATAGTGGACACACAGGGACTAATTGAAATTCCATGGACATCTTCACTCCTGCACGCTGGATTTTGTAACTTTTACATTTTACACATTGGTTATACATTCATGTGGGGAAGCTAAATGTTATTCCCAACTTTGAAAAATTATCTGAATTGTGGAGCTGCGCTCTAACTTCCAAGTGGCCACTGTATGGTCAGGTTAC
Source organism: Agapornis roseicollis (assembly GCA_002631895.1). Taxonomy (NCBI): domain Eukaryota; kingdom Metazoa; phylum Chordata; class Aves; order Psittaciformes; family Psittacidae; genus Agapornis; species Agapornis roseicollis. The sequence goes on along the minus strand of NDXB01006409.1, from coordinate 10,923 downwards.
CACACACAGAACTCTTTCCGCTACTGGAGCTAAGAGAAGTCTAATGACGAGAGACATTTAGCCTTTCAGAGGGATACTAAGCCAGGTCATGGCTCAAATAGCTGCAACTGAGAATCTCAGGTTTCATTCCAGCTGTGTGGGAGGGCAGCTCAAGTGTACAGAGGTTCTTCTACTCCATCCTCAGAAGTCCAGTTCTTCCTGCCTGACTCTCTCCAGACCTCTTGAAGATTTTTATTCTCTCCATATTCTATTCAATTTCAGATGGACATCTATGGCCCAAATCATTTTATGTTTGTGACAGTTAAGCAAGTGAAAACAGGGGCTGTGTAATGGCAAGTGACGTTAGTACTGAAGAGTAGCATCAGCCTGTTAAAACTTATCATGGAAACACATTACAAATACCTGCACTGAACTTCTAAGTATACCCAGTATAAAATTAATCTTCCCAGAAGCCAGAGCCAAATCAGAATGAACAAAGCCTCTGCGCTGCTAATGAAAGTGCTGTGTCTTATACTGCCAAACCCCACCTCACTACTTATTAATCATTACACATGATTTACTGTATCTATTATCATAAACATACAATTTTAAATGTTTTTATAACACATTTACAAACAAGCACTTCAGTCACTTGAGAGATTATGGGGACTGGAGTTGTTTGCCAGCAGTTTTTAGGCACACAGTCCATGCAAAACATCTCCTTTCTGATTGCTTCAATTCTACTGCACATGGAAGTAACTGAAATTGGGTCTTTTTCCAATGCAAGCGGGAGTGAAAAAGAAGAACCAGAGTGACTCTCACCAAAACCAGCCAGATCAAATTGTATTAGGATTTGCAAGTTAATTTGTTCACTTCATGTTATCTTCCATTTTCATCCCTCTTAGTGCTTGCTTCAGACTGGAATTCAAAATACAGAAACATATTGAAAAGAAAGTTCTTTTGAAACATCCATTTTGCAGGCTCAGAAGAGTCAGAGAGTTTGAGTTAGGTTGAGATAAGTACTCAGAAGAATTAATGCTTATCTGAACTAAACTTTTCGAGGTTTTTCATGTTATAAACCAGCATCTTGGCTGCAATCAGGTATGTAAGAGAACAGGGCTGGTCTTGGGACTAAGTGCTCCATCCACAATGCTTCTATTTCTGACCTTAACAAAGTCCATCTATCTGACCTTTGGCCAGTCATAGCCTCCCTCCACCAGTCCACTGCATGTAAAATGGAGATAGCAATACTTCGTTTTTCTTCAAATACTGGCCTCTGCTGTCCTTAATGCAGCCAGAATGAGAACAGCAGTTAACAGCTCAATATAGAGGATTCCTTAACTGTGTTGGAGCCCAAGGCATTGTTGTAACATTAAAAACATCATTAGTTACTAACATAGGATACTAACATCATTAGTTACTAACATACATTCCCTTCCTTGGGAATTTTCCTCATTTCCTTTCCAAGTTTGTTTACAAAATTCTTTTAAGTGACAAACCATATTTAATGAAGTCATTCAGTGACTTTAAAAGATGTATTCAATTAGAAAGCCTTGGTGGAAATAAATTGTTGGAAATTTTAAGCACCGATGTTTTCAAAGGAAAATACAAGTTATGCAACAGGAAAGTGGTACTAGATTGTATAATATCTTTTCAGTTCATTTGATTGTTTCATATGTGCCAGCTTATGTCCCAAATCAGGTTGAAAAAATTAAGAGAAGTCCAGAGATTGGCCTGAAAGCCTGCCCCTATGAGAGCACCAATTAGAAGAGATGTGAGCTGAATTTCCTTCTCTCAGTGAATTCCTACCAACGTTTACTGAAATTTTTCTGTTCTAGATATTTTAAGTGCTTTGGAAGCCAACACAAAGTAAGTAGCAGTTTAAGCTAAATGGAGCTTAACAGCAAGTTTTCACACTGCCTCTTAATTTGACAGATATTACAATACTTATTAGAGGAGAGACTGACATTAAGTCCTTTAAGACTGATATGACAGTGATGGAAGTAGCTGCTGGTCCAATACATGTATTCAAGATTCTGGTACAAGGATCCCACAAGGTAAAGGAATTTCAGCTCCTAACACCTTTATCCAGGTCAGTAATCTGAGACTGGATATCCATTCAAGAATGTTTAGCTGGAAAAACTTGAGTCAATGAAGACCTTCAGAGAGGTGTTTGTTTTAAAACCAAGACCTTAAAGAAGAAAATAATCAGGAGAAAAATTCCAAACCCACCACCACCAACAAAAGGCAGCTCTTGTTCCCAGTTACATGCATCAGTAGGAATTTCTGTATTAACTGTGGTGCATTTTCCACTTTGAGGCAGTAAAGTAGGTTGATGCCACTGGGACAGAACAGAAAAACACATTTTCAGAGAAGCATAATTTAATTTACTGCCAGCTTCTTTGCACAGCAATAGACAGCTCTGCTGGTGGCTGAAAGCAAAGTGCACATCATGTGGGAGCTGACAAAATTACCCAAATGAAAACAAGAAAACAAGAATTTAAATAGAAGTTCTATTTAATATCAAATTTCCTTTAATTCTCAGGTTTTCATTTCCAAAGTGTTTTAAAGAGATGTTTTGTTTTCACAGACTGGGCAGCTTCAATGAGCAGACAGTGAGAGAGGGCTCTCTTCCCTCCTATGATACATTGCTGCAGTTGGTGAATTTTCATGGGACAAATACAATGAGGAATTAACCCTTCTCCTTCCAGGGAAGGGGTAAAACCTAACTTGTCACTATATTTCATCCAGAAAACTTTGGTCCTTCTGGGGAAAACTAAGTCTATAACACAGAAAGCTACTGTAAACTTTGGAGTTCGCTTTGCTTGCTGCTTCCACCATACACTATGTGTACATACACACACATATATATATCAAGTTACTTCTTTACTCTTCCAAGGTATTCTGTATTCTTCCTCACCTCACTGACCTGTTTTTCTGAACAATACCAAGAGAACGATAGGCTCATGGTGCCATTTCGCATCACATATCCATGGAGCTTCAAGTTAGTATGCGTTTACGTGTGGAAGGTAACCCAGAAGGTAGCACCCTATAAATTGCCTTAGTAACTACATTCAGATTATAACTTCCCTTACTGTGATGACTAACAGAAGTCATGGTTACTATGCTAAGTAAGTATGTTACTTATTACAGTGTAGTCCTTTGTCTCTTTGTCTACATCTAACTGTTGGTTGTCTTGCTGTGTACAGTGTCTGAGGTGGATCTTTATTTAGCTCTGTTTAAAGCTTCCAGAACAACGTATGTATGCTCCATGCTGGGCAATAAATAAATGCCGCACAGTAAAACGTTTTCAACTACCATTTTTTTTGAAAAGTAAAGCTTTGCTATGTTTTGGTACTGCTTCTCTTTCCAATACTAGAGAGCGAAACTAAAACATTCCGGTTTCCAATGCAGGTATTTCAAGAAGAAATGAAAATGAGACTTGAGAAGGGAATCGCTCCATGCACAGAAAACAACCCAATAAAGAAAATTCAAGAATAAAAAGTGACTACATTATTGCTCACAATTTTACCAGATGTTGGATATCACGACCATGATAAGCTCGCAACTGTCTCATACTTGGTTTTTAGTAGAAGGCTACCATCTATCTATATGGAATTACCTAGCTGATATTTGTTTTGTTTACAAGGGAAGGCAGGTTTCCATTCCAGGATTAAAATTCACTGAACTTTGCAAGCTACACCATGTAGTTCCATTACTATGCTTTCTGGTTCCATTTTTCATGCCTAGTGTATTAAGAAAAAAAAAACTGCCAACATTCTGATGATACATTTAAATGAATAAAGAGAGCCATGGGGAATAGCTGGAGGCCTAAAAACTAGAGTACACTCTATGCTTTAGTGAATACTTACATTCAATTAAAGAGCACCATATGCCATCAAGAGTATTGTTGGCTGGGTAACGTCCCTTCTAACAGATGTGATTACAGACAAAGGGTAAATATTATGCGGAAAGAGATAATAATAGCACAGCCCATTGGGATAGGAGAAACCTAGTAATGTGAAAGCTACTCCAAGCAGCAATGTTCTATTTGGCAAGAATATAGTCTTGCTCCGGAACATACCTTCCTTTCAAACTCGCATAGAAAAATTCATGAGCTATCCAAACTTCATCCCTCAGACTTATCTTGAAAATGCACATTGTTACTCTCCAAAAGCACACAAACATGATGTGAGCTTTGTATTTTACCTCAGAATCAAGTTGGGTAGAAATACAATTGTCTTTTAGTGCAAAATTACCTGTATCATATACTTTCAGTTCAATCTCTCACCCCTGCGACACAGACCACTGTCTAGCTGGCTCCCACATCAGCAATGAGAAAACCTCTGCTAGGAGACTGCCTGCAAGGGACAGGGTCACAAAGTTGCTTCAGACAGTCACTGCCTTCTTCAGAACTGTCCACACCCCAGCAGCACACAGAAGAGCATTTGGGCTCTTCCATGCTCTTCTGAGTGTAGTATGAAACCTAGTACTTTACTATCTGGTAAGCTCATGGTACATCTTTCCTTCCACTGTGCCAGACTGGGAATGGACCACAGCCAAGCTATTTAACTGAAACACAGGAGAATGAGAAAATCGTAGAAGGGAAGTGAAACAAAAACAAACCTAACACCAACCAAACAAAAAAAGGTCAATGGAAAAGAACTGAGAAAGGAAATATACTGCAAAATTATTTAGAGTTTGCCTGAGTTGTAGTGTTACATCTTGCCACACACACCAGACAGCAAGTGCATGCTGCGTGTATGTGCTAATGGAAAACAGGAAAAGCATCTAAAGAGGCTTTAATTCCTTGCATACTTGTTCTTACTCCAGAATATCTGCATTATTAAAAAAAAATATATATTTTTAGGCTCATTTGTGTTACTTATGCAGGTTAATATCAAGGACAAAATAGCTTTATAACTACCTGTAAGATAAAATAACTGTTAACTGAATTAATATAGGCTAAAATAGACTTGAGCTACGGGGTTCAGAGATTGTCAGCTGCAACTGCTAGGATGCAGTATTTGCTGAGCATAATTATTCTTTCCTGCTGGCATGAAAACATACTTTCAGCTACTTTTGGCTGCAGTCAGTTAGGGTTCTGGCCAATTAAGGCAATAGAAAATTCCCCATTAATGTCAATGGTCCTACTAACATATTCAGAAAATGGTTGCACTTCAGATAGTATACATGTTTGACAAGAAATTAAGCTGAAAGAGGATGTCAAAAACCTCTTCTGTCCAAAGTTATGAGTGTAAAAAAGCTACTAGCTTTTTATCAAGAAAGCTGATGCTCCATCATTTTGACTGATGTCATTGCAGACTTTCCAACCTTGAAAGCAGGTCCTTCCTCGCCAGCACTGTATTTGTCAGGATTAAGCTGTAAGAAATCTTTTCACCTCTTTCTCTGAAAAGATGACTAGTCTCATGTAGGGGAAGAAACTACTGATGCAGCACATCTTAATGTCAGCAAGCCTTTGATACAGTCCCATTTCTGCTCTCAGAAAAGAGCTTGAAAAAAAGCCTATAAGGTAAATGCACATTAATATGTTAGCCTACATGCTTCAAATGAAAAGGTCATTCAAGTTAGGTCACACAGTCTGTCCCAAGACTAGCCTGCTTCATATCTTTATCAAAGACTTGTGTGACGGGTTAGCATGCAGATCATGCCAAGATGAGAAGATCAGCATATAAGCTGAATTTGAAAAATTGGAGGATTAGTCTGAAAAGGATAAAATGCAACGTACAAAGGGCCATGCTGGAACCAAAACTGAAAGTCATACATACAAAATGGGTGATAGCCAAGATATGTTTCAGTATTGTGGTTTTGTTGGGTTTTTAGTTTTTTGGGTGTTTTTGTTTTTTTTTTTTTGTGGCTCAAAAATTGAAA
>NDXB01006408.1:64599-120900 GCA_002631895.1 Agapornis roseicollis | reverse complement strand
AAGTCAAAACACAGCTACTAAAGAGAAGCAAAACTGACTGCAACTGCTGAACCCAGGACAGACTGTCAGCATTGCTCTCAAGGCTAGAGCTGCTTTGCCCTCCAGGGATGTTTCCTACGTGACTCCTTTGGAAACCAGACAGAGAATGGTGAGCAGGAATGGGATGGGGTCCCCCAAGGACATGGTCCAGCCCTGCTGCAGCTCCCTTTGGGTCTACATGTTGAGGTTTGTGTTTCACTATTCCCTGGCAGAAGAAACACTGGGTATCAAGATCAGGCAGGAGAAGAAAGACCAGCAAGAAGAGCTCCAAGCCTGGCAGTTCACCATCTGCCTCCATTACATTGCAGAGCTGAGCTGAGGCTGATCTGGGGAGCCTTTTGCACTGGGATCAGCCAGATGATGAGGGGTCTTACACTATTAATTAAACATCTGGAGAAGCTGGCGGGAAGCCAAATTCATTATCCTTGGCGCTCAAGGATGCTTTCATGAGTTCTTCCCCTCCTGTCTCTTCTCTCAGAGCTTCCTTCCAGCACATCACCATTTACACACCCTGGAGAGACCCTCACTTTTGGTCCATATGAGAAAACAGCTCTTCCAAACGCTGCAGGCCCAGAGTGTCCTTCAATCTTCAGATACACTGTGGGCACCATGAGGTGATGGGGAGGGCAAAATGGGGCAGAAAAAGGCAGGCTGAGTGGCATCATCTTTCCGCATTGCCTGGACATTCATTTTGGAGTGTCCCAAAGGCAAGTTGCATTTCTCTGGCTAAATGCTGTATTTCCAGTGCTTTTCCTCTGGTGCACACGCAGCTGGGTACAAGACCCCTGGGGTTTCCCTTCTAGCACTTCCAAGGCTCAGAAAATAGCTGTTCCTCTGCTCTGGCATGTGTTTCCAGCCCTGCATCCCCATCCTGCACCCAAACTCCAAGCAGCTCTTCAAGGGACAGGGCATTTAAATGCCTCATCCTTACTTATAACTTCACCTACCTGTTGGGCAAGGGGTCCTTGCTGTTTGCACAGACTGCTTGGTGGCTGCTTGTAGCCTTGAGACCCTTATCTTTGAAACAGCCCACAGTCTGGCTTTGCAGCCTCCCAAGGAGACACTGCTAATATTTCCTAACTATCTGATGAAGCTGAGAGGGCGAAAGGGCCACCCATACAAATGCAGCAAGCTCCTCTCTGCAGCACTGGTGCCAGTAACAAACATGAAGAAGGTCAGCTCCTCCATGTTGTAATTGCAGCTCCAAAGTATGTACAAAAATGGGAAAAGCAACGGAAAAACACATCTGCTACCTGGGTTCTTCCTAATGTTTAAATGAAACTGGTAGGCTATGTGAAATAGTTAGTTTGCAATTAGCACATGGGAGGCACAATGAGATAATTGGCTACTAGTTAACAGAATGAATGTGATGACCACATTCCCTGCTTACTGATGTTTGGATAATTTGCCATCAATGGCCTTGTTAAGCAGTTATGAATTACATCGGCAGTGCAATGAGCTGGAACTTGCTAACAAGGGCACAATGATGCATGGCTTGCGCAGGGGACATTTATTGCTCCCAGGTGACTGTTCCCACCCCACATGGTTATCTCCTGTCCTTGCTGCTCCCTTTCCTCAGCTGGTGCAATGGCCCTGCCAGGGACATCTGTTGGTCTTGACCCTGTGGACAGGGAAAGCAGGAGCCCAGTTTGGAGATGGAGTCTTGACCCTGGTGTCCTCCTGGACAACCATGACCAACTTGGCAAGCCCATTCTTCCATTCTCTCCTCTTTTTGACCAGGAGCAGGCAGGAGCATCTCCCCTGATAGTGTAGGGGAGACACTAGGGGACACATCAGGGATAGGGAGGTTTGGTAGGGTATGTCACATACAAAAAGATGGCTTTTTGCAGACAAAGAAGCAGCCTATTGAGGGATAAGCAAGTATTCAAGCAGGTGATGTTAAAGAGAGGCTGAACAGCACCAAGCTGAAGACAAAGGAGGGCAGAGAAGAAGGGAAACATTTACGATGGCCCACAGTGAGACCATCCACATCTCACAGGATGGGTCTTGCAGGGTGGGGAAGTCCTGAGCTCCCTCATGGCCCTGAGGAACTCTCAGAAATACAACTTTTGTCCTAGGCAAAGGGAATGGCTGAGAGATGTCAAGAATTCCCTTGAAAACATGGGATGTTTTAGGACTTTGCCTGGGAATTACAGCCTCTCTGCAAGGAGACATGAAGTCTTGGTCTGGGCAGGTGCCCATCTCTCTAGCGGTTGATTTGCAATCCTCACATCTGGGCACAGCAGGGAACTGAGGAGGGGAGGGAAGCAGGCAATTCTTGGTGCCTGCCCAGACTTTGAGAGAGGCAGACACAGATGTGCCTGTGGAGGCAGCCGCGTGGCTGGGTCAGCACTGTGCTGGACCAAGCCAATTGTCCTGCTGGGAGATGGAGATAATTAGCTTGAGCACAGAGTGATGCTTATGGTACTTTTGGAAGATGCTGCCTGAGATATTTCAAGGGCACACGGCTAGGCAACCTGTTAAATGCTCTTACAAATCTAACAAGATAACCAGCCCCCTGAGAAGCTGAACAAACAATTGTATTTCCACGTGGAGGAGGTGAGCAACCTCTGCAAACATCAAGTCGTTCATTAGGAGGCTTGAGGCAGTGTGGGAAAAAAACCCAGGGGCTACAAAATGGGAAGAGAAACTCTCATAAAGCAGCTTATCTTCAGCGATTTGTCTCTTTTCTCCCTGGCTCTAAGGAGAAGCTGCAGAGACAGCATAAAAATGAAATATAACCAGAAGGAATACCCCATTTCAGCTCTCCTGCATCTCTTACTGCTCCCTCTGGTCCCCACTGCTCATCTGCAGAAGTCCAAGGCAAAGTGTTATTGAGCTGCTGGATCTGATAGATTTTTTTTTCATATCCCCAAAGGGCCACAGTGACTGGAGCACTGCCTTGAACAGAAAGGACATCATTAGCCAGATGGCAGGACTGGTCCTTGTGAGACCCATGCAATACCTGGCCCTGACTGCTGAATGACTGGGTAACAAGACCAGCTTTCTGGGTCTTCCCATGTGGGAAGTGATGTAGATATTTGGAACAAGGATGGAAGCTTAGTTTAAACCTGCCTAGATAAGACACCTAGAAAACAGTCATTTGCCCCATAGTGTCTCTGTGGAAAAGAGCTCTTTGTGATTTACCCTGATGACTTTGATGGGCTCCAGAGGCACCTTTGGGATTAGGCTTTGGGAAATGGTCCTTCCCATCCTTGGATTGAATTTTTGGCTTGGGACTCAGACTTGGCTCTGAGCTGCTCATCTTCTGGCAAGTCCTAAGGGGCTAGCAACTTTGCTGGGAGAAGAAGCAACTCATCTTTAAAAAGAGCCCCTCAAGTCCCATAGCAAACCAGTGAGTGAGCATGGACTTGGAGATGCCTTAATGGATGCTGAATTATCTTTCCTTTGCAAGCAACAGTGCATGGATGCAATGGACAGCCCTACTGTTTCTATCACACAGTGATGAAATGAGGAATGTAACATCCTGAAACCTTTTAGGGCACCCTTCTCCTGAAAAGCCTGGTCAGTGCATGGTCACCATACTCTCTAGGGTAGTTCATCTGGGAATGGCTGTTCTGTGTCCAGGAAGTAAGGATGAAGATGCTGTTGCTCTCCTCTGTCCCTCCTTAGACCCTGTTGTCTTGCAGTGCTGCTGAGAAGGAGTGTTGACAGAGAAATCAGCCCTACTTTTCAAGGTATGTTTTGCCACCTCTTCAAGCCAGTCCTGGCAAACTCTGTATGGTGCAGCTCAGAAAGCAGAAGCACAACCCTTTCCCTGACTACACTGCTGGTAGGAAGCACGAAGGCTCTGAACCTTTGAGATGGAGGAAGATGCACTGTGAGATTTTGCAACTGTTTGCAGAGTCCATCTATGGTTTTCAGGCTCTCTATCATGTTCAACAAGCCAGCTGACCCATAGTCATCATCCCCCTCCCTCTCTGGAAGAGCCCATCTGTGTCTATTTGGCTTTCAGATGGAGGGTGCTGACCAGTTGTCCATGCACAGTGGGACATCCAAATGGGTTGTGCATTTGCTCCCAAGCCAAAGCTGCTCAAGCCTGGCATGGAGATGGCTTTGGTGACATCAGGCTAAGCTGTGAGCAGAGCTGGCTGGGAAGCACACGTATTTGTTGGCCAGCTGGCCCTACCAAAGGCAGGAGGAGAGACCTGGCTGCAGTACCTGTTTCCTCCTCCCCAGAGCAGTTGGTGGGGAAAAGCAAGCCCAAGCCAGCAAGGCAGTGAGTACGATGGATTAACTGAGAAGAGGTGAGCTGGGAAAGGAGGCTGGTGGTGAGGCTTGGCTGAGCACACAAGAGCTGGACCATGATGAAACCTGCCAAAGGGCAGTGTTGGCTTGTACATCCTCCTCCCTGTTCCTTGGGAATGGAGAGAGACCACAGCTCCACATTTCTGTGGTTTCTTTGCTCATTATAGGAAAAATGAAGGGTGAAGACAGGTCAATGAATCATTACTGTTTGGTTTGGCTGCGATGCTGCACTGTGTTCAGGAATGGCTGATTCTTTTTCTTCTTGCGAGTTCTTCTCTCTTCCCCCGCTCCTTCGGGTTTTGGGGTTGTTTTGTGTTTGGTTTTTTTTCTTCCCCTCGATTATCCTGAATTATTGCAAGATGGTGAAACAGAAGAGTTCCTCCTTTCCTTGGGTTGGCTTCCCTTGCAACAGATGTCAAATAAAAGAGGCCGGCTTTTGGATAACTCATCCTGAAAGGGGGTTGGTGCATCCTGGATCTTTCACCCATCCCATGCTGAGACATTGCAGGGAGCCACTGGCGAGGCCTTCAGGCTCATGACAGCACTTTCCAGGGAAAAAAAAACCCGAAGTAAAAAGGAACAGGATTCCTCTATCTATTTCTTAATTACATACATTTTTTTTTTTTCCTGGTTGTTGCTGGAACATCTGTTCTGCATTTGTGCAAGAAATTTGCATCTCTTGATCTGTTCATTCCTTTGCTGCTGGGATACTGGGGTTGCATGGTGATAGGGGTAAGCACCCCACCATGCACATGAACATAGGCACATGTGGCAGGTATACTTCAAGCCTTGGGGCTGTGCTGGTGAAGGCATTTGAAGAGCCATCTCCCTTGTGCTGTTGAGTCTGGGAGGAGATGCAGCACTCTTGTGTTTGCAGTGATGAGGGTTCTGGAAAGACAGGGGGCAATTTTCTCATTTGAATCTGTGTTGGGTTATAATTTTTCCTAATTCCTCACCTGTCATGCCACAGAAGCTGGGGATGAAAGCTACCTCTTACATATCACTGCCTGATTACACGGTGTCAGAAGAGGCTTCAAAAAATTATTCCACAAAGGTGGCACAGAATTGAAGAGGACTTGGAAGAGAGCCACACACAAGGGCTACAGCCTTTGCTACTCTCCCAGGGATGCTGTGGGGACCAAGAGGAGGGGAGATACTGCTCCTTTGGGTAGCCCCACACTCCCAGGAGCCAAAAATCAATTTTAGATGGAGCTGGATGGGAAAAGGCAAATCTCCTCTAGAAACTGGAGTGTGGCTGTCATCCTGATGACATTGTCCCTTGACAAGGCATGTTTTTGCCACTTCTGTCCTCCCAGGCTGGGTAGGGATGGTGGTGGAGCAAACTGGCATCCTGATGGAGGTCAGGCTGGGGAGCTGTTAACCACGTACAAGTCTGCAACAGAATTGTCCTGGGGTTTGCAGCAGGTAACTGGAGGGCTAATCAGAAAGCAAACTGCTTGTGATGTAATCAAATCAGGGAGAGAGTGCTGTGAGAATTGGAGGTGACATTGCAAAGTGGTGATGGTGGGGTTGTAAGACAAGGCATGCGCTCCCTGAAGGAAGGCAAGCAAGCAGTCAAAGAGTGACAGTGGGTCTGGCTAACAGAGCCCAGCTCAAAGCTGTTGGGGGTGAGGTTCAAGGGTTTTCTTCCAGATTTTCCACCCTAGTAAAACATTTACATAGGCTCTTTGGGAAAAGCGGGTTTGTGTTTCTTAGATGTCTTTAATGATGGAGTGTCCTGCAGGGGCAATGAGGGGCACAGAGTCAACAAAAGGCTGTGCCAGTATTGGCTGTATAAAGCAGAGGCACAGCATCATAAACTCATCTACCACCCTCCTGCCAAACATGATTCCACTCCATTGCATCCTCCCTCACCAGTGCTCTTGTCACTGCGTGGTGACTCAACTAATGGCAGTGATCTGTCTAAAAGAAACATTTTGGGGTGTGTAGGGCATGTCAGGTTCTTTTCAGCCAGAACAGCTCCATGAAAGGACTCATTATGCCATGGTATGACCAGCAGGGGGACATGAAGGGTATGGGACAGGAGTAGAAGAGGGCCTGGGCTGCTGCTTTAGGAAGAGCTTTAGCACTTGAGTGGACAGCAAAGCCAAACCTGAGACTCTCTGCTCCCCTAAATCACCTCATGAACTCCACAGGGTCTCAAATCTCTAACAGTGAGCTGTTATCTGCAGCAGCACAAGTGTTAGAGAGCCTGAACTTTGAAACCCATGTTATTACGCTTTACTGGCATGAAGAGCTTGGCTGAAGCATGTGCACTCTTGTGGGCTTGAATTCCTTATCTCTCCATCGCTTATGCATGGGTGTTCCTGACCAAGCTTGAGCCAGAGACTGGCTGTAGAGGCCAGCTTGCTTGTGTCTGCAGAGAGCTGAGGCATCAGAGGTCTCTGATCCATATGCTATCCATCTCCATTCCAGGCTATGATCAGGGCAGTTGCATGAGTGCAGAGGTGGTCCAGACTGTGGTGAGTAATAGCCACCAGTGTCTATCAAGGTTTGAAGTGAGGTGATGCCTTCAGCATGGTTTTGAGGAATAGGTGCCCAATCACAGTCCCAGACAGTGTAGGGCACTTTTATTCTTGCCTTATGAAGTCTGAGTGCTTGCCTTAGCTGTTCAACTTTATGACCTTTTACTGACTATGGTCTAGAGACCCGGGGGTTGCCCAAATTGCAGCTACTCGCTGGCTCATCTCCTTGCATGTGCCGTACTAGCTCTGCCTGAAGTGCTGCTGGCCATGTCGTAGGGTTAACAGCACTTGCTGCACTTTGACATGGGAGGTGCAGAGCTGTGTTTGAGCTGCCTGAAGCTGCCAAGGAGATTTAGCTGGTCCTGAAGCTGACAGAAAGCGGTATTTAAATGATCCCTTATCCACTCTGGCCACGGAGGCCCCCTTCCATTTCCCAAGTACCAGAGACAGTCAGATGATGGATGTGGTAGGAGAACATGAATAGATAACAGACCAGGAATAAATTAACAATGGGCAGTGCCTCACTCTGCTCCCTCAAGTCCAACTCTCCTGCAGTGCAAATGTTTTCCCTGCCTGCATCTCCAGATTCGTTGTTTAATCTAGTTTCAAATGTCCCAGGCTTTTCTTGGGATAAACTTCTCCACAGTCTCATAAATCTTCTTGTCAGGAAGGTTTTTTTTTTCTTGCTACAGACCCGTGCATTTCCCTTTCTTAATTTCATGCTGCTTATCCTTCCCTTCTCTGTGCCAAGCCATCCCCTGGACAGGTGCTGTAGTGTGACAGGAGCAGTGGTTCTCTCATTCTGCTCTCTTAAGAGGTTATTTCCCACTGAGTGATAGTTACCTTCCTCCTGCCTCATCCTGCCTGCAAGCAGTGAGGTCTCTGGGATGTGGTGGTGGTGGTGGGAGAAGCATAAGATGAGCCTGATTGGGGGGCACATCGTTGGAGAGGCTCTCTAGAGCCACTGGTCTTAGGATCAGCTTGTCTTTGCTTACTCTGCATCTAGTGTCTTCCTAATATCCCCTTCACTCCTCACATTGGCAGTCAGGAATGATCCTGGGATCCCCTCTTTTATGGTGTCCAACCTCCATTTTCTTTGCTGCAGTTTCAGTCTCTCCCTGTTTTGGTTTGCCCAGCATGCCCATGTGATGATTCCTATCTACACCTTGAGGTGACAAGAAATGCTGGGTCAGAAAGTCCTTTGAGGCCTCCTGGGAAAGGGCTGCAGGCTGCTGCTTTTGCTGTTCATGTACTGCAAACAGATGAGCACAGAGAAGCACCTTGCAGGTTAATCTTGAGACTCTAAATATGGTCAGGTTGGTTGCAGATGTTGAAGCCAGAGTGTATTTATTCATTTCACAGTTTTGCTTATTTATCAGATCCTGTGATCATTAAATTGTGCATTACCATTTGGCATGTGGCAGGTTTTAATTCCTATGGCTGGTTTATGCCCTCTGCAGGTATTAGCCTAAATGCATTTCCTGACAAGTGATGGATGCCCCGAAAAGCTGTGGCAACATATTTATTGATCAAAGCTCTCCGTAACCCCAGCTCACTAATGCAAGCTCTTGCAGCGCCAGGAAACTATTGTCTCCTCAGACTGTTTCATTAACTCAGATGTGAGGGTTTGGACTTTCCTTCCACGCAGGATGGAGTAAATCTTAAGCAGTGTCAGCTCTGACAACAGTTCCGGCTCACTAAGTAGGGTAGACCTGGCCCGTGCTTGGCAAGGGTACCTTTGAGGAATATTTAGAGATAGAGAAGCCCTTCAAGGGCTTTACTGGGAATGTGGGGTCAAGAACAGATCTGACCCCACAGAGGGTGCTTTGCGACTGCCTCTCTTGCAGATGTGTCTGACTCTGTACTCAGTCCTGCAGCAGAAGTTGGGAGCACAGCATCTGGGTGCTGCTGCAGTTTCTCCCTAGCACAGATGGAGTTTGCTAATGTGCCAACTCCAGGCTCCCTGCAGGGTCTGCAGTGCAGTCACTTGGTGCTGCAGAGAATGCAATGTATGTGCTGACCACAGGGCTGTGCTTGGAAAAAGTAGTAGGAAAAATTCTGCTTAGAAAGCTATGGCTTTGTATAGGAAAGTGCATCTGTTAACCGTTGAAGAGATTGATGAGCATGGACGTTCCCTGAGTTGTCCTCTGTTTCATGGAGATGTATATGGACTCTGATGGGCTTGGAAAGGGCTACCATAACAAAAAGAGATGAAAAGTAGTTAACGGTGTGTCCAAGCTGGTTAGAAAGTGGTCAGAAAACAAATTCAGCCCAAGGGTGAGGTATGGAGACTTGAAGGAGTGATAGGTCACCTAGGTAGTGGCAGCAGGGCTACTGAGTGCTCCTTGCCTGCCCGTACACATGGTAAAGAGAATTTTTCCCTCTCTGCACTGGCAAAGCACTGCTCCTGACTGCTCTTCCCAAACCCACCCTGAATGAGTCTAACTTCTTCAGGGATAAAGGCCAGAAGCCTTGAAAATCTCCACAAACTTGTGAGAGAGACTGGGGTAGACAAACGCAGGATGTCATGCCATATCCAGGGTCCCAATAGAGATAGGGCTTCATAGGATGAAATAACCCTCCAAGCAGATCATGCCCAGAACTGTGGAGGTGGCATCACTGTCCTTGGTGATCTGCAGACCTCATCTGCCATCTGAAATCTGGGAATTTCAGCCCTGGAGCAAGGCAGGCAGCTTCTTGGCACCTCCACATTGCAAGATCCTGTGGATGAAGGCATGTTGCTTGGGGCTGGCTGCTAGTGACTGCTGCTAATGCCTTCCCTTCTGCTCTGTGCTGTGCTCCAGTGATGGGAGAGGATCTTTATGTCCCAGAAGCAAAACCTAGCAATGCAAGTGGCTGCTACAGGGGACAGACCATCCCATCCACTTCCCAACACACATTCTTAGACTCCCTTCCCTTCATTTGCATCTTGGATCCATCCATCACACTGTGCTCCCAGGGACCATGCCACAGCATCTAAAAACCTCAACCCTGCACCATCACCTCACCACCTTTGAGAGCAACAGAGTGGGAAGGAGCTGTCTGGGGAGGGTTACTGCAGCCCAGTGCCTTGAGTCAAAGTGTTGACCACAGCTCTGGGGCAGATGGAGGTGAAGCTGCCAAACCCATAGTTGGGAGGGAAGAGGTGAGCAAAATGCTGGTGTAACAGTATGGGATGCTGTCAGCTCCTCAGTTACGGGAAGCTCCAGCTGCTTGCCCTGGGGAGCAGCAACAGCCCACATGTTGCAAACATTTCCGGAAACCAGCTCCTCTCCCCTTTTCCTGCGGTATGCATGGCCTGAATGCCCTGGTAGGAATAGACCAGGCTGTCAGGAGAAAGAACTCTACCTCATTGTGACACTGGAGCACTCTGCAGGGCTGCCTGGCTGAAATCCCTATGGCTGATAACCTGGGCATGGGTTTATCTGGTGTTCCCCAGAGCAGGATGCTGGCTCCTGTCCTCTCATTCACACAGCACCTGATTTGGGGCTGGAAGCTGGAAATGAAACCCTGAGGCCAAAAGACAGAAAGCTGTGTCTTTGCCAAAAGACAATATCAGCATCATGCTCATGCCAATGTCACAGCTGCCCACTGTGAACATCTTTGGGCTGAATTGGCCACCAAGGTGGCAAATCCACCACCCACCAAACTCTGTGGTGAAACTGGCAGTTTCCTGCTGTCCTGTGCAATCCTTTCCAGAATGTCTGAGGTGTCAGGGGGTACCCATCCGGGTATCCACCACTTAGAGAGAGATACCCTCTGGTTTGCCTCCACTAGTACCTTGCCTCTCCTCAGCTAAATGTCCCTGTGGCTGTTAGTAGCCACCTACTAGATTTAAAAGCACTCAGCTGTCCCCACCACTTGATCACCAATGCTGGTGAAGGGTGAGTTCACAGTGGTGAACTGAAGCCAAGGACACTGTGGTAAGGGTATCTCATACAGATGTGTGCAACAGACTTTCAAGAAGAACAGGATCAACCCTCCTGCCATCTCATGGGCTGGCAAATGCCTGAGCAACTAACCAGAAGAAGGACATTTTTATCTGGAACAGCACAGATGAAATGGTTCTTTCCCCCTTCACCTTCCCTGCTGGAGGCTGGTGAAAAGAAATAGTTGTTTTACAGCAAAAAAGTGGGTCTTAAACTGATAGTGAAAGATTATATCTTAATGTGAGAAGAAAAATGCTAAATGAGGTGCTGATGCAGTGAGGGAGGATCTTTATTGTTAAGCAGAATCTTAATAATGCATAGTGTTGTACTCATCTTTCAGTAGTTTTATTCTACTATTGTAAATCTGGTTTTAGTGATCCCATCATTTCAGCCTTAACTCCTGCTTAGAGCTGGCCTGGTGGAGCTATCTACCAGTCAGGAGAAACTCTTCCCTCCCTTTTCTCACACCAAATACTGGGAAAAGCCCTGCTCCCACAGGTACTGCTCCCAAATACCTGGAGGACAGCACTGAATCCAGCAGAGAAATCCCACATCCCTTCTAGGGCAGAAGCACCTCCTTGGCATTGTAATGGGAAGGAATAGTCTCTGACATCCAGTGGAAGAGTAGAAATTGGGCAGGGAGAATTCCTGGTGGGAATGGAGGTACAACTGAAGAGGAAAACAAGGCCAGGTTGGGTGGGGCTTGGAGCAACCTGGTCTGGTGGAAGGTATCCCTGCCCTGTGACAGGGGTTAGAACTGGATGGGCTTTAATGTCCCTTCCAACACAAACCATTCTATGATAATGCCAAGATAGTGCACGCAGTTGGAGATGCCATCCCTTTCACATAGGCTTTCCAAAGAGTTGCAAAAGCATTCTTAACTTTCTCTTAGAGAAAAGATAACAACCAAACTATATATGGCTTGTCCTGGAAATCACCAGGACATGATGGAAGCCAGCAGATTTCCTTCTGCATCCCTTTAGTGCCTGTGTCCCTTTGCTGTTCCTGTTAGGCTGAAGACAAGTTTTGGGAGCTGCTCTCTGGCCGGCTGGGCTGCAAACGCCCCGAGTTAAGCTTTAATTAACAGAAAGTGGAAGCCATTCTGCCCAGCACAGCAATCTCAGGCTTTAATTGCTGATTGAGGCAAGAGCCATTTCTCACCAGGTAGAGGAAATAAGGCTTGCTTCAGAACATAAAAGATTGTTTTAATTAAACCTGGTATTTGTAAGCCCACTGCTGGCTGCAGCCAAATGGAGCAGGCAGCTGGAGTTGGTCAGAAAATTCCCACAGAAAAAGGGCACTTTTTTCACTTTTCAGGCTACAAATGGAGCATGATAGAGCTGAATTAAAGCTTTTCTTTCGTTCAGAGGTGTGTTTGCCTCTTGGCAACATGGGCTGAAGGCATCATCACAGAAATGCGCTGCCTATGGGGTGTCACAGAGGAGGAAGACCTCTTCAGTGTGTAGCTCTGAGAGTCTGCATTTGCTCCAGGACTGACTGCATCCTGAGGCCACCCCATGAGACCAAACCCCAGCATCACCCATCACTGTCTTTTGACTTTTGACTGTTCTCCCCCTTCTCCAGTTCCACAGGGGCCTGTGAAGGAAGATTGGTATCCAGATTAGTTTCTGCTTTGGCCACATCGCACCCATGTACCAGAGTGAAGATGCTCAGACACTGCTCAGTGTTAGGTGCAGCTCCCTTTCTCCATCTGTTTTGTTGGGGTTCTTTGACAGGCCAAGCAGCATAGTGCTGACTGTGCCTGCACATGGGCTGGGTAATGTGACCAGGGCGCTAGTCTGTATCTATGAAAATGGGCTCCTCCTGAGCCCTTTGGTGGTGCTAAGGGCTCCAGCACCTCCCAGACCACAGCTATGAGCCAGGAAAAGGTCTGAGCCATGGTGGTGAGAGCGTGGGATGTTTAGCAGCACCATCAGGCCGTAGCATCCAAAATGGAAACTTCCCAGCTTCTTTTGTGCAACTAGTTGATATTAAATCCTCACTTTATTGACTAAAATAAACACAATTGAGCAAAGATGTAAAAATATGTCTCTATCCACAGGCAGAAATACACTTACACGCCACATATCTGGAGTTTTAAATGTTGCGTTTGCCCAGAATGCTGCTTCAGCAAAACCAAAACTATTTGCAGAACGGAGTCAGTCACACACAAAAATCAACTTTCCCAGCTCAAAAATTTTTGGGGGCAAAAGAAGGAATGGCTATTAAAGTGAAACCGCCTGCCAAGGTATTTTCAAACCAGAGAGCTGCAGATGAATCCAAATGGGCATGTCTCAATGTTGGAATAAATTTAGACAAACAAACAAATAAGTTGAGACTAGCATGAAACTACTTGAAATGATCAAACCAATTTGAAGGTAACATCATTTACCTTCCTTCCGCCCTGGAACTACCAGCCTGTAAGAAGATAAAAGATCTCACATTTTCATCTCAGAACAAGACACAAAATGGTTCTGCAATCTCAAATATTTCCATGAATCATAATTTTTCAAAAATTATTATTTATTTACAGTGTCTCACAGTGCTTCTGAAATACTTCCTGCCAATGAGTGATCTAAAAATTACTTTTTACCTGATTCAGCTGAAGAACCAAATCATTTTTGTAGTGCATCAGGGATGTTTGTCAGCTGTCTGGGTCCCAATGAGACCCAGCCGATTTAAACTGCATATGCAAATTTTCATTAATTAGCAATTAGGAATGGTAACTTTGCAGGAATGTCAGGTTGCAAAGCCAGGCACACAAAGATGTACTCTGGCTACTTACTGTCAGACTGTCAGCCCTTAGCAGAGCATGGTTTAAGCCTTTACAACAGGGGTGTCCCATCAAGCTTTGAAAACATCCAGCTCAAAGAGCAGATAATTGATAATAATATGTTGGAGAGGGTTTGTCCCAAATTGCCCTGCATGGGGGAAAAGGGGAATGTGGAGCTACAGGTTGTTATCTCTCCTTACAAGCCAGGTCTGCATTCCTGACTCTCCAGCCAGATGTCCTCTGGTGTGGCCTGGGGACACCAGGCAAATATCCCAGCTTGCAGATGTAGAGATCTGCCCCTCTGGAGTCCTCACTAGCCCATGTAATAGCCCACCTCCCGTCCATGTCACTGCTGGGACTAGCTCAGTCCATGCCAACAGAGAGATTTCGCTGAAGCTAAGTTTCACTTTGGATCATCCCAGCTGGAGCCTGTGGTGTTCATTCCTCTGTATGTGTGTGCCAGGACAGGGCATTGGGCAGCTGATCCGGGGCTGTGGTGGTACAACACAGAGGTGGGCAGTGGGGTAGGGCATGTTTCCCACCACAGCCTCTTAGCCCTTTGTGAGGAACCGCTCCCCTGCGCTACTGCAGGCGCTGCCCACATCCAGCTGTTCTGCAGCTGGGGCTGGTTTCACATCCCTACCATTTCCAGCATCCCAATATGTGTAGGAGGCTCTGGGCAGAGAGGATGGGAGAGCAGGACAGCCAGGGCTTGGATACCCCTGGGAAAGCCACATCTGCTGGAAAGCCCCCTCCAAAGGTTTTTCTCTCTAAGCCTGCGGCTCACGTTCTGCATCCTGTCTCTGCCATTGGCCAGCCTGGCCGGCTCAAATCATTTATTTCCCACACAGACTGAAAAAACCACATTTATAACCAATTTATTCTGGGGACCTCTACACATTTTTCCAATGCATTTTCCAGCAAAGATGCAGATTTCTGGTGCTTTAAAACTCACTGATCATTGCCCTGATCTCTCTTGTGGGCCCCACAAGATGTTCATGTATACTCCAGCAGGACTACATGAGATGAAAATCACTGACCTACATTTCCCCATGAAATGTTCAAAGTGCCATGCAGGAGTAAGACCACTGCTTTGAGCCAAATTATAAGAATGGCTGTCCATGTTCACCCATACTTAAAGCCTTCACCATCAAGAGGGGTCTAGGAGCAATGATGAGAGCCAGACAGGGTACATTAGAGACACCCACAGGGATACTATCATGCTGCTGGATTTTAATATCCTTAGACAGGAGATAACCCATCTCCACAGATAAAAACAGGAACCCAACATGAAAAATGCAGCCATTATCCAACTAGACACAGTTTCCTCATCTCTGGGAAGTGCTGAGTGGAGGTAAATGCACACAGGATTGAAATTTCAATCTGCTCCAACTTCCTCCTGGGGCCAGAGATGTGTGGAGAGAAAAAAAAAAAGAAGATTTACTTCTTTCAGGAGAGGCTTAAAGCTCCTTACACATGACTAGGTACCTGGTGTGGCATGCTGACCAGGTCTACGCATTTAATCTCATTTCATCTCATTTCGTTAGAGCTTTAATCACGTTAATGACAGTCCTAATATTTCAGGATGGCTCTGGATCAGCGGCTGAATTCTGAGAATTTTACTGCAAAGGAGAGGATGCCAGAAGTTAGACACTGCTCAGGTGTCCTGGCATCCCTTCTGCTCTCCACCAGCATGTTGGGAACATCTGCAGAGATGGAGAGGTGGCAATCACCCCCTCAGCTCCCTCCTGCCACATTTTCTGCTCTGGCCCTGTGCACTTCAGAAGCCTCCTTCAGGGGTTCATGCCTTAGGCAAGACTTGTGAAAATAAAGACAGCTTAATCCAGAGCAGGAGGAGCAGAAGGGAGACAAGAGAGGTCTACAGCCACATAAAAGAGAGCTGCAAAGAGGACTGGAATAAGCAGAGATCCCCTCCACTAAGCACAGACAAAAACAATTGCAGGCACTCAGTGGGGAAGTTTTAGGTAAGACATTAGGGGACATTTTCCAATTATATGGGCAGCACAGCACAGAAATCAGTTGCCAGGAGGAGGTAGGAGCTCTCATCAGCTGTTTTAAAGAAGCAGTTATCTCCCTGCCCAGGCAGGCAGTGCTGGGCTCAGCTCGGGGCAGGAGCATGGGGCTGCTGGCTGCCCATGATCACTCACAGCTTGACAACCTCCATAAAGCAACACATGCTTGAAATGCACAGCAGAGAGGAGACAGCCCAGTTATCCCTATGTTGGTTCCCATTGCTCTGAGCAGGCAGGGAGCAGATGATGTTGTGTCTGCAACAACATCCTATGGGTCCTGTTAATCACGCTAAAATAATCAAGCCCAGGGAGTCAAAAGTATTAACTGCTAATTACAGGCATTGCTAACCCTACAGGCATTCTATGCCCCTTGTCAGCAGGCTCAGCCCGAAGGCAGGGAGCCTGACACTGTGAAGGGATGTGACAGCCCTGGGCATGGTGTGCTGGCCTCCCAGCCCCATTGCTACCAGTCCCTTTTCTTCCCCTCTCAAGGAAGCTCAGTGCCTCTTGGGCACATGCACACTGCGCTAATTGAAGGATGTGCTAATACTGACGAAACAGCCTCCCTGTTGGCTCCTTCTATGAACTTGGGTAACTTGCTTGATCCCCCTTGCAAGGAGGAAAGAGTGTTTGGCCAGAGCCTGACACAGGGCTGACTGCCAGACCTGCAGTGCTCTTTTCTGACATAACATCATATGTCCATGTGGTGAAAACACATGAGAAGCTTGAATCCTGCTGGCATTTCTCTTCTGCTTGACCATTTGAGCTCTGCTCATCTCCACCCAGGACTCAGCACTGCAGCAGATGTGGAGCAATCTTGAAGTGATTGTGACAGTCTTTAGCACAACTGGAAGCTCTAATGAGATGAAGTGAAATGCTAAAACACACCTTTGAGATACACCAAACACTTCCTGAAATGCAAAGAGCCCTCTCTAGGGAAAAGGAAATCTTTTCATTTATTTCCCATGGTCTCAGCTCCACACCAGCACCAGAGCAGACTTCAATTTCAAACCTGAGCTTTCTCACAGCAGAAGAGGAGCCAACATGGCACATGAAAGGGGAGGTCACAGAACTAGGAATATGAAATCTCACATCAAAGCAACAACCGTGCCTGTGTGTGTCATCACTGCAACCAGACACCCAACTGCTGGGCAGCCACTGACCTCAGCTCACAGTTCTCACAGACCTCATTTCAAATAGCACACCTCAAGCACTTGTTTAATTGCTTGATAGCTATCTCTTTATGAATTGCTAATTACTGTGATCTTATTTGTGTTTGCACTAGATAAATGCCCAGACAGCATCATGCTCATTCTGCAATGCTTCTTGCCAGATCTTCTACCAAGCTGTGGCTGCTTATCTTCTTTTCCAAATGAATTTTATTCCTTGCATTAACTTGGCTTTAGAGACAAGTCTTTGAGCATGGAATAAATGAACTCATTAGCCTCAAATAACCCAGAGGTGAAAATAGGCCATGTTTCATGGACTCTTTTCCAGCCCATACTGTCCTGGCAGCAACTGCTGTCAAGAGGGTATGATATTTTCTCAGTGACTGCCCTGGGGATCTCCTTGCACATAGGTTCATAGAATGGTTTGAGTTGGAAGGGACCCTCAGAGGTCATCTAGTCCAACCCCCTGCCATGGGCAGGGACATCTTCAACTAGATCAGGTTGCCCAGAACCACATTAGGCCTTGAATGATGACATTTTACATCAGCCTTAGTCCTAGCAAAAAACACCAGCAAGTTTATATCAAAAATCTCCCCCAAGTTTCTGCAGCAAAATCTTTATGATTGAAAACCAAAATATATTCACCAGAAAAAGAACAACTGGAAGTAACATGCTACAGTTCAGATCAGGTAAAAGGGGGATGCCAGGAGCGTGGTGATGGGCTATGAGAAAGAATCTCATAGGGAAGCCTCACATGCCCCTATTTGTGTGTATGATGTAGGGTCAGACCCATCATCTGTGATGCCTTTTATCCCCTTCTGCGGGTCACACATCCCAACATGCCAGAAGAGCCCTTTTCCCAAGGCTGTCTCCCAAGACCTTTGTAAGTTTATTGCCAATGAAGCACCATGGACATTCACAGCATTTCTCCTCTTTTACATTCAGCTCCAAAACAAGCTGTTTGTTTGCAGGCTTGCAAGGGCAGGAACTCATCCTATGGCCAGCCAGCTCCCAGCCTGACCCCCAGCCAGGACTCTATACCAATTGCTCTGCACAGGCTTTTATAGCTCTTTCAGCTGCACTCAGCTTTAATTGTGTCTGATCAAAATGCACACGGCCAGCTTTGATAATCACTGATGATCAGGAGCTTTTAGGAGGCAAGTGACAGGGCCAGTGCTAGCTTGATGGATTGGGTCATTAGGAGCAGCTGTTTCCCTCCTTCATTTGGTTTTTAAAGGGAAGTTGTGTTTTTTCTTTCTTTGCTCCTCTAGGAAACAGTGAAGGTGTTTTGGGGTTCCCTCGCTATTGCACCATCTTAAAAGCATAAGGATATTGGCAGGTATAATGAAGGAGGTCAGCGTAGTCCTGCCATGTCATGGCTAGCACGTACAGCAGTGGATTTGAATAGTAATTTCTGCATAAATAATCTGCCAGCCCTGTTGTTGCTCAAACAGCTCTCCTGGCTGTGAATAGAGCATCTTTATCACCACAGCCTCCCATGGTGAGGACAGAGATAGTCAGGGAGCAGAAGTGCAGAGGGATTAGAAGTAGTTTCCAATGCAGTATTCACATGCCTGAGCTTTGCTCTCTTAGCTGAGTGGGCTGGAGGCATGAAGGGCTTCTCTGCAGTGATCCAGCTGTGAGCACCACCTGGGGATTTGGGACTGTTGGTCTGCCTGTTTTGCAGCATGCTGCTTGGTGCAGCCTTGGTGGGATGCTGAGCTGGGTTTCCTGCCTTCCTCAAGGAAGAGTTGTCATTTTCCAGATGAGACTTCAGCCCCTCAAGGACAGTAATTACCACACACCAGTGCATAAGAGGATGAACACAGTGGCTGTAAATAGAAGTAGAGAATAGTTTGTGTTGGAAGGGATCTTCCCAGGTAAACTAGTCCACTTACCCTGCCATGAGCAGGGACGTCTTCAACTAGATGAGGTTGCCAAGGTAACATCCCCCTTGCTCTAGAAGAACCAAGCTGCTGCCAGCAATTAGAATTACAAACCCCAAATTACAAATTAGCAATTACAAACCCCAGAATTTTTCCAGCCCATCTCATGCTACCTTTTCCATTGGGATCTTTGAGCTGCGGCTTGGGAAGCCCATATGTACCCAGAGAATGATAGACCCCCAGCATCGCTGCCAGCACTCATCGCTGTCCTCAGCCCTACAGGGTTTCTGCAACAGAGCCAGTGCTCATGGCTAAAAGCTCTTCCTTAAGCCGGGACCTGCTGCTGTAAGAGGAGCAGTGCATGTACCTCCAGACATCAGTGGCCTCTCCAGAACATGTTCCTACCTTACAGACAGAGCTAAAAACTGCTGCAGCAGCTGAACATGGGAAAGATTAGTGAGAAGCAGCCTCCAGGCCCTACCCAATGAAAAGCCAGACAAGGCAAAATGAAGCTGTATTAGGTAAGCCCATCAGAGATGCTATGACAGCTCACTCTACCTATAGATCTGGCAGCCCTGGGCTAGAGGCAAGCTGAGCTGCTTTATAAAACCACAGTAGAGATTTCTGCCATGGTAGGGCTGAAAGCATCCTTGGAGCAGTTCACCATTAGATGTCCCACTCAGCCTCTGGGGATGGGTGTGCATACAAGGCTAATTGTAGATGCTAAATATCTGCCTCCCTGAGGACACCTACTTCAGCCTTTCCTGCTCTGCCGAGACACCACCAGTTTAGGAATTAATTACAAATGTGAGTTGGAAAAAAAAATGAGTAATTTTGTTTAATAAAATAAAAAGGGGGGAGGGGAGGGGGGAGGGGAGAAAATTTTCCAGAACCATACATTAAAACCAAATTATGCTCAGCAGGGAGGTGAGCCAAGGCCTGCCAGGCAATCGGAAAGGCAGTTTGCAGGTGGTAATTGGACAAAGTGAGAAGCAAGAGAACTGTTTAGGCACCAGCATAACAACTCCCAACGTTCCTGAGCAGTCACCAACTACTAGCACTGGGAAGAGGAGCTCCCATATCCTGTGTTTGTCCTGGGCTCTCCGCTGGGGTGGGTCTGTGTGCCCAGTACCACTGCAAGCATCTCAGCAGTGATTCCTCACTGTGCTCCATTACTGCCCGTGATCACCCCAGGGGGTTGTGGAATGTCTGTGAGTTAGAGTGGCTGGGCTCCCTTGGTAGCTCAAAGTATGGGTTATAGCAGAGTGTGAGTATTAAACTCTTACTCAGGAGAGATATAGCTATTCCTTTGCAGTCAGTTCCTGCTCTTTCCACCTCCTGCCTTGGGGAAAGCCTTGGCATCTCATCCTGCTCTTCTCCTTTCAAAATCCCTGGTGGCTCCAGCCTCAGGCAATGCCCAGGAGAGTCTTTGTCCCCAGGGAAAGCAACTGTACTGTCCCCAGCTACTTGGGAGTTGGGGACAGTGTTGGCCAAGGCTTTCCCTAAGGCTGTCAATCCTAGGTAGCAGCTGAACTGGATGTGTGCAAGCATTCAGCCCCTTTCCTGGGCTGTCATGGCTGGGAGGTACTCCTCCTCTAGTGTCAGGGAATTCCTTACTGTGTGAGCTCATGAAGTGGGACAAGGACATTTCCCATGCTCTGTGCATGTCCCTCTGTGCAAGGGGGCAGGGCTCTTGCTGAGGAGTGGAGTCCATGCTGGCTCCAGTGCCTGGGTGTTCCTGATGATCCCAGGCACAGCTACAGGTTGAGCAAAGAAGAGATTCAGAGCAGCCCTGCAGAGAAGGACTTAGGGGTGGTGGTTAATGAGAACATGAACATGAGCCGGCTTCAGTGTGCGCTTGCAGCCCAGAAAGCAACCGTATCCTGGGCTGCATCCAAAGGAGCGTGACCAGTAGGTCGAGGGAGGTGATCCTGCCCCTCTACTCTGGTCTCGTGAGATCTCACCTGGAGCATTGTGTGCAGTTCTGGTGTCCTCAACATAAAAAGGACATGAAGANGTGTGCAGTTCTGGTGTCCTCAACATAAAAAGGACATGAAGATGTTGGAACAAGTCCAGAGGAGGCCAGGAGGATGATCAGGGGACTGGAGCATCTCCCATACGAAGACAGGCTGGGAAAGTTGGGGCTGTTCAGCCTGGAGAAGAGAAGGCTGCGTGGAGACCTCATAGCAGCCTTGCAGTATCTGAAGGGGGCCTATAGGGATGCTGGGGAAGGGCTCTTCATTAGGAAGTGTAGTGATAGGACAAGGGGTAACGGGTTCAAACTTAAACAGGAGAGGTTTAGATTGGATCTGAGGAAGAAATTCTTTCCTGTTAGGGTGGTGAGATGCTGGAATGGGTTGGCCAGGGAAGTTGTGAGTGCTCCATCCATCAAGGCCAGGTTAGATGAAGCCTTGGGTGACATGGTTTAGTGTGAGGTGTCCCTGCTTATGGCAGAGGGGTTGGAAGTAGATGATCTTAAGGTCCTTTCCAACCCTTTCTCTTCTCTTCTCTTCTCTTCTCTTCTCTTCTCTTCTCTTCTCTTCTCTTCTCTTCTAATCTATGCGATTTTTTGGAGAGTCTTTTTGTCTCCTCCTGTTCACCTCCTAATCTAGAGGCAGCCTTGAAAAACAAGGGAGATGTGGATAGAGTGAGGTGTGGGAGTGTTTTCCATCTTACAGCTTCAGTTGGTTTCTGTTCACATGCTGGCAATCAGCATGCAGTCAAGCCCTGAGTTTGCACTAGTATCTGCAGAGGATACTGCAAGGAGTGCAGCAGCTCCTTCACTTAATGGCTAGTTTGGCCCAATTCCCATCCTAGCCTCTCTCACCAGGATTTCTGCCTGGTTGTTCTTTACTGTGAGGGTGGCGAGGCACTGGAATGGGTTTCCCAAGGTAGTGGTGAATGCTCCATCCCCGACAGGGCTCAGGACCATGTTGGACAAAGTCTCGGGTGATGTGGTCTAGTGTGCGGTGTCCCTGTCCATGGCAGGGGTTTGGAACTAGATGATCTTATGGCCCTTTCCAACCCAAACTCTTCTATGATTCTAACCAGATTATGTTTAACCTGGTTGTGTCTAACTTGGTTATGTTTAACCTTAGCCACTGCTAATAATCCATTCTCTAACCTGATTCCCACCTTCTTCCATCACTCTGTCCCTCCTTCACAGTTCCCCTCTGACCATTTCATGACATTTGTATGTTAAAGATTCTGTTGCTTTGATTGCTTCACTTCCAGTGGGTCAGCTGAGATCAGGACTCATTTATGGGAGATGCTGTACATGCAGAGATCATCCCTGCTCTGGGGTACTACAGCTAGCTCGACAAGCCATGATTTATTCTGGGATGAGGGAGGAATAGAGACTCAGAGAGGTGTGGTAACTTGCCCCATGTTGCACAGAGCACCCTGTGCAAGGAGCAGTCTCAACCTGGGTGCAACCATGGCCCTCCAAAAGGCATATGGAGTGCTAAAACCAAGATGAACTAAGCGCAGCTGGCATAAAATCCATGCAGTACATTGAACTGTAATGATTCTGACAATAAAGCAACCCAATAAATATTATGAAATGAAAACAGCCCTCCGGGAGCATTTGCTATCGATTGCTGAGAGCTGGCATTTGTGCAGCAGATTACGTGCGAGACAGGTTTGCTCTGCCTTTTCTTCTTTCCCTTTTAGATACAGAATGAAAAGAGCTCTCTGGAGTGCATGCTGGAGGGAGACCCCCTCCCTCTTGCACTTGGGTGCTGTCAGAAAGGGAGAAAAAGAGGTGAGCAAGATGGGGAAGGCTGTGCAGCAAGTGGGAATGCAGTGTGGAGATGCAACTCCTGTCCTTGTAAGCGGTGACAGCTCTGCTAGTGTACTCTGCATCCCAGCCTGCAGAATTAGGGATCCTTCTCCATCCTTCTAACATTCATATTTCCATGGCTGATGCACAGCTTGGGTCTCCTGCCCCAGCATGGGGTTGGGGAGAGCTGGCTGGTGTGCGTGGCTGAGCAATGGGATCTGGAGTGGGTTTGTCTATACTGGGAGTGACTTGATATGGTGGGAGGAGGATGTTTGCCATTGGGACCTTGCAAAGCTGCAGTTCTGGCTTTCCTTCCTCCCTGTCCCTTACTGAAGCAGGGGTGACTATAAGTGCTCCTTGGCTGGCCCGGCACATGGACCAGCTCTCGGCTTGGTCCCATTGATTGCACTGTGAAGATGGGAGTGCTGATGTACTCTGAATCACTACTTGGCACCTCACCCAGTCTTCCTGGTCTTTGTCTGCTGTGGTCTGAAGTGGTGTCCACAGTTCACTACCAACACCTGGAGTTTCCTTTCCTATTTCCATTGTCCTCCTTTTCTCTTGGTGCTTCATGTGATCCTTAGCTGAGGTAAACCTCCTCTCTCTGTACTGATTATCTGATGCTGTGTGAGCAGCAGATATGAGCTGGGGACCATGTAGTACAGGTAGGGTCCCTGCTACTGTTCGTTGGCCAGTGCAAACTATGGACCTGAACCTCCCTCACACACAAGCCCATACTACAGGGCATGCACACCCTCTGGTTTCATTGGGCTCCTGCCTGCTGCTTCTTCCATCCTCTCCACCTGGCTAATTAACCCTGTTACCAGTGAGAGCCTTCCTACTGCTGTTAATTACAGGAACACCAGCCTGTGAGGTAAGTGTGATGGACTGGTCCCTGCCTGTGGTTTCTAACAAGGATGAGCAAATTTACAGGACGTGAGAGGGGGTAAGGGAATTCCTCATAAATTCAAGACATGAACCAGGTGAGCAAGGTATGTCTTTTGCTATAAGGAATAGGATCGTTTGGATAAAGCTAGGTGGAGATAGGTTTTGAAGTAAACAAATAGTCTTTCCAGCAATAGGCAGAGAATATTCAGCACACTTGTCATGGATGCTAAAAGCTTACCTGGACTGAAGACTGGACAATTTTATAGAAAAGAGGGGTTCATGGTTATACTGAATTACATCTTGCTCAGGAAGCCCCTGAGCTGAGCAGCTGCTGCATCTTCAGCAACCACTCAAACACTGCCAAAACAGGACCAGTGTCAGCAAGCCTTGGCACTGATCTGGGTTCCTCCAGAGCATAAACCCTGAGCGCTGCTCCTCAGCTGGGCCCTCTTCCCCTCTGCTTTCAGTTGTCATCATTGCAGCACAATCCTTTCTTCTGTAGTCTCAAAGCAGGGAACCAAACACTGAGAACCATTGCTCAGGCACTGCTGGCATGTTTGCTGTGAGCAGCTCTGTACTAAAAGAAATAAGTTTAAAAGCTGCTGTGGCACAGCAAGAGATGCCCTAAAGAATGTGTTGTCTCATCAAGCGCACCCAGACTGAGCTGGAATCTTTCACCAGCCTTGTTTTTCTGAGCAACAGACTGATTACAATTTGCAAAGTGACATCTCCAGATCTCTGGGTTCTTGTCTGATGTGTTTTATTCTTTTCTTTCTGTTATTGCTGTTTTGTGGGATTTTTTTTTTTTTTTTTTTTTTTTTTTATTGCAGAGAGGTCTGCTGCAAACAGTTTAAACAGGAACGAAAAAGAAAACAAGAACTAATAGTTATCTGTCATTTGGGAGAGAGGATAAAATAGCTGCATCTATTGCGGGCATTTCATAGATGTTATGATGTTATGACCGACTGCTGGGTGCATGACAAGAATGAGCTCGACTCGGCTCTAAGATGCTTGCAAGAATAAATTTGAAGTATCTGTGCTAGAGTCAATAGTTATTACGCCAGAATTTTATCAGTGCGAGTGATAGCAATTGAAGGGGTTTTGAAGACATTTCTGAACAAAACATTCCTGCTGGCTGAAGAGATACACTTCTTTGCTAACTGGAAATAATTGTATGCATTTTGATATCAGCATCTGCTAAATAAATCCAGGGCTGCGTATTAATGAGGGCACTGCAAGAACTTTGGAGGACAGGCTCGGAATTCAAAATGATGGGGATGGATCAGAGCTAGTGTCTGGAATCAGGCAGACGAAATTTAGTACTGAGAGCTCAGGGTGCCACATTTGGGAGGGATAAATGAATGCATGAATGCGTAGGCAGGAGAGCCTAGAGAGGCAGTGGGATGGCAGGGAAGGATCAAGGGGTTGAGACGGATCACTAACTTAGCATGAGTCAATAGTGTGATGGTTTAGCAAAAAAGGGCAGCTCACCTCCTGGGATGCATTAATGTTGAATGTTGGATGTGAGCCATGGAAGGCTGCAATTGTGCTTTGTCTGAGCTGTTTCCAAGTCTGGGCACTGCAGCTGAGGGCACCTGCAGATGAACAGGGGAACAGCAGCATGTTTGAAAGGAGAAATGTTAAAATGGGTCAAAAATCAGTGTTTCCTTCCTGTGGGAACATCTGTTTTTCAGAGGGAGAAAATGAAGGGCATTGGTTCCTAAAGGGCTCAGTCCATTTCTGAAAATGAACCTCAGTTTGACCCTGTGGGACAACGGCCTTCGCTTATTGCTATTTCTGTCCCTCAGACCCTGCTCCCAGGTTATTAGATCCTGCCCTTATGGGATCCCACACTTTGACATACCAGGCTTCTTTTGGGGATGTCTCATAATGGAGAGCAAAACATCCTCACCTCCTTTTTTGTCGGTCCTCTCCATTTCCATTTGGATTCCTTGAGTTCACCTGAACACTTGATGAGAAATGGGCTCCTTGACTGATTCTGGATAGGGAGCCTAGCTTCAGCATTCATGCTCCAAGGTTTTCCCCTGCTTTATTCCTTTTAAAAACTAAGAGACTTATGAAAGTGGCTTCTGAGCCAGCAATGTCTCTTGTTTTTTTGAGTTATGCACTCTTAGGTCTGAGCAATGCTTGGGAAAAGGGTAACCCAGGCAGCAAACACCACCTCTTTCCTACTGCCCTTGAGACCTGTGTTCAGAATACCAAGGACAAATAACAATAAATCAAAAAAAAAAAAAAGCAGCTGTTTATATATGGCAGTAGAACTGCTTTGGGGCTGACCCTTTCCCAGTGGAAAACGACTGGCCCCTTGGTTGCAGAAAAACCTGTGAAGTCACTGGGAGGCTGCACAAATGGTTCATTATCTGCTGCTTGACAAAAGAAAGAGGCAGACTTTTCTGTACTGACTCCTTCCTCTTTGCAATGCACTGTGCATACCGGCTTCTGGGTGACATTAGCCTTTAGGCGGGTGCGTGTACACTGGAGGAATACAGGAATGCTGAGCGTATCCCAGAGTGGCAATACAGCCTGTGGATTAGCCTCTTCTTTCAGCATATTAGGACAAACCTGCAGGAGGTCTCTTGAAATCAGAGGGGCAGATTACCTTGATAATAAAAGCAATCAGAATCTGCCCTGCCAACCCCTGACTGCAGGAGTATCAGGGATGTGCAGTCAGGGATGTGAACGGGACAGGGGTGGGCAGGATTTTTTGTAGGGTCTGTGGAGTGCCCCTGCAGAAGGAGGAAGGATGGTGTGCAAGATGCCCAAATCCATGTTCCCACTGTGTGGGGTGGCCTAGGGAACACAGTGGCAGGGCAGTATGAGAATGAGTGAGAATGCCTGTCTCAGGAAAGCTGCAGCCTAGGGTGTGATTTGTCTCACCAGCAATGCCTAAAACGAGTCAGGTAAACAGTCTTCTCAAAGGGCTTCATTTCCACTTCCCTTAATTGTGCCCATCTCCCCACTCCTGCATGGAGGGAACTCAAGCAGGCTGCTCCTCTCCAAGGTCCCAGCATCCCAGGTACAGCCCCATGCCCAGTACTAGCCTTGGCAAGTGCTCCTTTCCACTCTTCCTCTTTGCCCATGTCCTCACACTGCTATCACAGCCTTCCCGGGCATGCCTCTGGCTGTCAGACAAACCTGCCCCCATCTAGATGCCTGTGTTATCTGTGGCAGCCTGCAGATGCCATCAGGGGGTAACCAGGGCAGGGAGGCTGTAAGGCAAAATGGCCCTCTCAGGCAATTTGAGGGGTTGGGAGGGCACTTGTGCATTTAAATCCATGCCCTGGTGGCCTTCTCCTAAACCTGTCCTGATAAGTGCCTGGTTAGGCTGGGGAGAGAAGGCTGACAGGGAGATGCAGAGTCTATGACTCCTGCCCCATCCCACCAGCCCTAGATGAGTGGGCTTGCAGGGTGAAGTACTTGCTGTCTGGCATGTGATGGGAGCTGATATAAATCAGCACTCACACAAGCTGAAGCGCTCAGATGCCTGCTGCTTAACAGGGCTCGTGAGCAGTGTCTGAAGTGCTAGTGTTCAGATGAAACATGTCCTCTTCAGAGGGATGCACTTCCCCATCAGCTTTGCCTTTTCATTCCTCCTGGCCTTTTTTTCTTTCTGTCTGTCTGTCTCTCTTCTTTTTTAATAGGGGTTTAGAATGAGGTCAGTGCTGGAATATGAAATACCACTTAATTTTAGGGTATAAAAGACAGGATGCCCTGTTCAGCATTTGAACAGTAATGCCTCTGGGTTGTCATGTCCTGTCTGCCAGAAAGGGCTCCGGGACTAACGTCAGCCCAATGTTACACACACACACAGAGGCATATACAGGCACCTGACAAAGCCCTTGCACATCATTTCCTACACCAGCATGTGCATACAAAAGCTGTCTTCCACATTCCCTGTCATATAGCCATTACTGACTGAATGCATTGCCAGAACATCCCATTGCACCCAAATGCTCCAGCCTGCGGGGCCTGTTGCTTGTGTGCTTAAGCAGTACTTACCACACACAAGCACACCACCTCTCTCATGCACTTCTTCAAATGAACAGAAGAGTGCACACAGAGGCATGGTCTCCTGTACGCCATTACCTAGCCACAGTAATCCTCCCTGACACACAACTATATGCGCTGTTACAACCTCCTCCCTGAGCTCAGCCCATGCAGCCTGTGCCATCCTGCACCCCTTCTCCCATATAGGACTCACAGACACGCTCATGTGCCTGACCCATAAACTGTTGTTTGCTCTCCAGCATCCCTGCCTGCTGCATGGCTGCCATGAGAAATTGCTGCTTAATCCCTTAATTAGCAATGAAACCAAAACTAATCTGGAGCAGCGGCAGCTCAGTGTCCTGCCTGGGCAAACAGAAGGGCTGAGCAAGCCCTGAGTGCTGTGCACAGCCATGTCTCCTGGGGCTCGGGGTGTCTCTTTCGCAGTTGAAATGAGAATTGCTACAGACTGCGTTTCATTTTGTCTCACACGCTGCATGCACAAGGGTGTCAAAGGCCTGGCTGGTAGCAAAGTGCGAGGCAGAGATAAGCCCCCTGTTTATTTATCAATAGAGTGGTGTCAGATTTTGTTCTTCTCCTCTGAAAAATAGACCTGGTGAAGGCGTATAGCTCAGTCTGCTTGGGGAGAGCTGGCTCCAAGGGGCAGACTCCTGAGGATCCATGGCTGGCTTTGCATCTCAGGGATGGGGTATCCTCTGAAAGACACTCCAAGCAGCTTGCTCCAGCCTCCCTGCTCCAACAGGCTGGCTGGACTTGAAATAGTTCACTGCCACCAGTTGTCAGTGCTCCCCCCCAACCCAGAGGGCTGCTGATGTCTGTGTCTGGCATCAGCTTTCCTAATGCACTTTTTTCCCTCTTTGCCCTAGCTCTGCCTTCACCCCTCTCCTCTCAGCTCTGCCAAAGCCTTTTTGCACTCCTGTCTCCCTGTGGCTCCCCATCCTTTATGCTACCGGCCATGAAGTGGGGACAGCAGAGCATCAGTCACTATGTGCTGCAGGGAAGGGAGCCCTGCAACCAGGTGAAGTGTAAACAGAGCTTTTGAGTGATCTGATTCTTGCTGTTTCCTTTTGTCCCCTGTCTTTCTCAGAGAAAAGGGGCCCCTGATCTCGCCACTGTGTTATTTATCAGCCACCGCCTTTGATTCCCTGTAGCGAGGATGCAGTCAGCTCCATACCCAGGTAGTCGGAGCCAGGCAATCGGCTTTCTAGGACTGCATGTGCTTGAGGTTTGATCTTCTTCGCTTTGTGCCTTTGCAGCAAAAAACCCCTGAGCTGTGTTGTGAGGAATTCCTCAAAAGAAAGGAGGGGAAGCATCTCCTTGGCAGGGCAAGTCACCCAGCTCATGAACTGCCTGCCTCAAGCCCAGGTACCTCAAACAAAGACAAAGACCTGCTGTCTTTTGGACAGATGGGTCTAAAGGGAGGGAAATCAGCATGGGAAGGGAGACTGGGTGTAGGACATAGCATTAAAACTGGAGTTTGTGCCCCAACCTGAGGATGCTCCTTTTGCCCTGGTTGGCTGAGCAGGATACACATGGTAAAACATAACCTGCCTGCTGTGGCAGAGCCCCAGGAATGATGTGAGGCCAATATAATCCCCTTGGGGGTAGAAAGGTTGCAGGGTCTACTGTAGATGCCATATGCAAGCCTGGGTTTTGGGGCATGGTGTCAGCAGCTCTCAGCTATGGTTGGAATGGGAAAACTTACCAAGACAAAGCAGGAGGAGGAAGCAGTATGATGCTGAGCCCCTGCAGCCTAGAAGGGGAATATAATACCACTCTGTCCTGGAGGACACTGAGCCCCAGGGGTCTTGGTAGTGTACTTCAGCCCCTCAGACCTCATCTCTCCTCTGGCCTTCATGGGTAGTCAGTGCCAAGCACAGGCATAAGCTGCAGCCAAGCGCATCTGAGCACAGTGATGCGCTGCATGCTTCCTGCTCGCATACACAAGACGCAGTTTTCCACTATTTCATGTGTCTATAAGACAGGTGTTCTCCAGTAGCATGGAGAGATTTACAGCAGTTTATCTGTTTCTAGACGTGCAGAGCAGCTCTGATGTGGTTTGGGCATTGTTTCTCCAAGGGGCAAGCAGAGAAATCAAGATGCCTGCACTTCCAGCTGGGATATGACAGCATTGCTGCGAGATGGGGCTGGGGCTGGGGAAATGCAAAAAGATGTCCCCAAAGTCCATCAGTGTCATCCCAGGGGGAAAGATGCTGATACGGGCCTTCATCCTGAATACATTTTAGCCTCACAAATACCCTGGGAATGGCTGGATCCCAGTCCCAGGCACTATCTCCTGCCAGGAAGGACAAGCTTCCCTTTGTCCTTCCTTCACCCTTCACTTCTGGGGTGAAGCAGAGCAGCTGCAATAGCCCCAGGGTGTTAGGCATGGGGAGACAGGCAGCACAGGCATGGAAAGAGGGAGGGGACAAGGAGGGGAGTGGGCACACTGGAAGAGGGGAGAGCATGCCAGGGGAGCACTGATAAATGGAAAAGGCAATTAAGACACAAAGAAAGAAGAAAGCAAGACCTGAAAGGTAACTGACTAGAAAATTGAAATTATTCAGCTAAAGAAAATAGATCTAATGGCTTTGATGGGATGCAGTCCTGGCAGATCAGCACAAACAGCATGTCAGGTGAAGTTTCCTTAAAGGGCCAGGGACAGAGCAGAGCCCCAAGTCCTCTGGGGTCTCCAGAAACTGATTTTCTTCATGCCCATGAAAGCAGCCTCCTTCCAGGCTCCTGCCATGGTTTTCTGCTGCAGCCTGCAGGTTCCTGGCTGCCAAACTACTCTCCCCAGAGTGGGGCAGGCTCATTGTATCCATATCACAGACTGTGGCTTCAGCACATCGTAGCCAGTTGTGCAGGAGGCCAAATGGGTTCTTTGCTTCCAGGGCAAAATGCTTCCCCAGTGGCTTAAGGGGTTATTTACTCCACCCTTGGTGCTATACTTCGCTCTTGTTCTCTTTGAATCAGAGCCTGTATTTACTTTTTGTGATTCCACCAATTTGCTGAGATTGTTTCAGGTTCTAAAGTCCTGTCCTCCCCAGTACTTGCAATCCCTCCCAGCTTGCTGATGAGCTTGTGGTTAAAAGAGGTACCCACAGCTTTCCATCACCTGAGCCATCACTGGAGGAATTAGCTGAGCCAGGACAGCCCTCATTCGTCTGGTTCACCAGGCTCATCATAAGACTGATGGAAGAGTCCATGAAAAGAGGGAGAGGTGATGGGGACCAGGGTTGTGGAAAATAGGAAGGCAGGAAGTGTGGGCACTGGTGCAATGCTGGTGGTGCCAAGAGTTGGATCCCAGTTTTGCTGGGACTAAACCAGGCTGTGCATGTTGATGGAAGGATAAAAGCTTGTGCAGAGCAGGATGGCAAAGGTGTGCATCTGATCTGGAGGAGCTGGTTCAGCCTCTTGCTGATGAGGCCCACTTTGGAGAGAACCCAACTTCATGTTGAGGGAAGCCTAAACCATGTCCAGGGTATTAACTGGAAAGGGACAACAGATATTCCCAGAGGGTGGGAGAGCAAATGGCCTGGACATCCCAAGCGATCCATCCTGCTGTCACTTCTAAAGAGGGATGTGGGAATATAGGTTGAGTTCATCAGTGCCAACTGCCCTGGTGCCCTTGACAGCAGCCACTTTAAGGATGGGTATGAGTCTGGGTAACACCACAGGGTGCTATGTGTTGCCTGTGAAGGGTTGCCTTACTTCCCCATTCCCTGTATTTCTTGCCTAACACCTTGTTCTGTCTCTCTTTTCATTCAGTCTGGGCTCCAAGCTGCTTGTCTGCTGAAGACATGCTGAGAAAACATTGCATATTATAGAATAAGAAACGGTAAACACAGGTTTCTTGCTAGTTTTTCACTTGTTTTTATTCTGTGAGCATCAGCTAAAGCTGTGGGAATAGGGTATTTAATTAGAGTATTGTTTTTCACCTGCCTTTAGGCTCTGCAGGGTCTTTTCAGGAGGATCCCATTCCAGTGAAGTTCTGAAATGGCTTTAATGTGGAAGAGATGGGGGCACATCCCTTCAGTGTCTCGACTGTGCTGAGCACAGCTTGTATCTTGGTGTTGTCATTCAGCAGACAGGGAAGTCTCAAATCTATTCCATGGCTGTTTCTGGGCTGGACTTAGATCCTGGTACAGATCCTGCCAGGGTCTATCAGACCCCAGTGTATTCTCTCTCTGAGACAATACTACCCTATAACTCTGTTCCACTTTAATATCAAGTTCCTGGAAAAAATGCCTATGTTTTACACTCAGTGTGTTGCAGCATCTTCCCCTGAGGGTTCCCAGGTTCTTTATGAACTGTAATTAATAATGATCTCCCTTACCATCACAGTAATACATTTATTTGGCACCAAGGCATGCTGCCTTGCAGACAAAAATACCTCACGTCCTTTCAGTGGTGCAGATGGAAGCTGGAAGTCCTGCTTTGAAACCAAAATCATGTCCCAGAGTATGATGAAGGACACCAGCTGGTGCTGAGGCTGCAGCCAAAGGCCTCATCCTGCATTTGGGCTCTGCAGGGCTGAGCAGAGTTGCTCCTAAACACTTTTGAAACCTGCTTTGTATCAGCTTGGGTGGACTGTGCCGATACCCTCCAGGGATATCTATGGGCTCTGGCCTGGAGCCTGCTGGCTGGTGGGACCAGAGCTGTGAGACCCAGCTTCTCACTCAGGGGTGCTCAGGCACATACTGCCTTTTGGATGAATGAATCATGACCTAAACGTTAATTGAGGTTAAACCCATCATAGGCTTGTGCAAGGCATCAGGTATGAATCCACCTGAAGCCCTTCAATGTCCTTTCCCTTGCCATGCACAGAAGCTGTGCCTGGGAGGGCTGGTGGACATACATACATACCAAGGATGGCCTGGCACTGATGTAGGAGCAAGTTCTGCCGAAACCCAAACACTTCTATTGCAACCTCCCTGCAGTTTGTCCCCCTGTGACTCTTTTTTGGGAGAAGAGAGCAGGTCCTGCATGAGTACCCCCCCAGTCTGCAGAGCAGGCAGTGCCATGGTGCTTTTAACCCCCTGATACCCCAAGCAGAGATGATACTGTCCAGCTTCAAGCTGAACACATCTGCAGAACAGCAGCTCAACCCTTCTGGACTGATTGGAAGCAGAGAGGTGGGAGGAGGCAGCTGATAAGCCGAGAGGTACAGGATGCCCGGTAAGATTTATTGTGTTGTGTTTTCAATTTGCACATTGACACAAGACAAACAGATGAGATTTCAGTACAGCAAGCTCAATTAATCAGGGCTTTGACAGCTGTGAAGCTGGACATTATTAATCCTCTTTGTAGACAGACCAAACGGGTAATAATTACACTTTTCCCCAAAATAATAAGGAGCGACATTCCTCCTGCTGCCCCCACCCCCTTTTCCTGCAAGAACATTCCCTAACCACAGTCCCTAACACTATGTTAACTGCAAAAATACTTCAGCTCACCAATTGCTTGAAAAATAGGGAACAAAGCATATGAATATTAAAATCTTGAGAATATTCTTCTTGGGGCTCTAAGTTTCATAGGGAAGGAGGCACTTAAAGCCAGGGCCTTGGGATTCAAGGGTTTACACACTTCCCTGCACACTTGCATCCATGACATGTGTGCTGCAACGTGGGACACTCTGGATCCATTCTCATTGTGGTGTGTAGGTTAGAGGGAGGCTGTATATGCGGGATGCATGGCAGGGAGCTTTGGAATGGATCCATCACTCCCTGTGAGCAAAGAGGCTTGGGAAGTTTGACTGTTCACCTGGCCACAGCCCCCATATGATCGAAAGATGCTTGGCTGATCTTTCAGCGTAGTCCTAATGGGATACTCCAGCCTGTGCTGGGGCTCCAACTGTCAGAGCACAACTTACCCTTACCTATGCCCTTCTAGGAAAGAGGTGCAGCCAAGACATCTGTATCCACCAGGAATGGGGAGGATGGACTCCTCTAGGAGCAGGAAAAGGGGGATATCCTCACTCCCAGCATGAACCCAGTTTTCCAGGGCCACATTGCAAAAGCCACCCATTCCTGACCTTGTACTCATGGCTGGAGAAGTCAGACAGGCAGAGCAGCCTGCTGCTTCCCTGAACTGCACTGTGCAGACACCACCCTGATCCATCCTCCTCCAGACAATGTCATCTTCCAAGCGGGAGACATTTAAACAGTGAAATGCCAAAGGAGCAGTATGGTATTTAAAGGCAAAGATGCAATTACTGAAGTTCTCGGGAGAGCAAGCACACACATGAGGGAGGTTCAGGGAGAGGTTATTTATCCTCCTCCTAAATCCATGGCAGTGCCACGTGTTCGCTAGGAAGGGGATGTGCAAACACGAGGCTGATCAGAGCATCTCCAGAGGGGACAGGTTTGTTTGACAGTTTGCCATTAGAGCATCTGAAAAACCTGACATTGCCTGTGGCCACTGGAAAGGTGACAAACTGCTGTTCTCTCAATATTACACCTGACTGAAGCCTCATTACAGGCATTAGCGGCAGAGGGAGCACCAAGGGCTTGGCTTACATCTGCACCCAGGAGATGGGAGATGCAGCCAGAGAGGAAAACAGCCAATAAAAGGTTTTAGTGGTAGGGTTGATTCTGGGCTGGGATGCAGATCAGGTCCTAAATCCTCTGCCTGCTGCTTCCTGCTTTCCCTAAGCTTCTTCCCATATTTTGCATCCCTACCCTCCTCTTTGTCATCACCCATCAGTGCCGATGGAGGGGGTCTGTTTTAGCATGGAGATGAAGACATCTGCATGCTGATGCTGATGTTCTGAGCTGCTGGGTGGTGCAGCGATGGATGGGGCAATAGATCCTGGTGTAACATGGATTGTACGAGCCACAGTCTGATAGAATTGCCCACATGCACATGGGTCTGAAGGTGTGGACAGCACAACTGTAGCACCCTGGGAAAGAAGAACCCGGCCTCTACCCATTTGCCTCTTCCCCTGTTTCAGCATAGGACACATTAAGAAGCTTTCTGCCAGCATCCAGTGCAAATCTTTGTTCTGCATCTGTCAAGTGCCTTTGGTGCTGGGTAATGCTAAATAATGCTAATTTTATTCCAGCTGCCTTGCTTGTGCTTAAAAACGCTGTTGCAGAGAAAGAAAAATCAACATCAGCTGGAAGTGCCATCTTTGAGAGAGAAAAGTCAGAGAAGCAGAGCAGGCAGGACTGAAGAGCTAGGTTAGCTGCTGAAGGACAAAATCTGTTTCTTTCTGGCTGTTGTGATTTTCCCTGTGGTAGAAGGTTGTGGTTTGGCAGCTCACAAAGTCCAGCCGTGGAGTACATGGCATGGCCACATGTGTGAATGGGTGATCTGTAAGTTTCACCTTTTCATTCAGAGGTGCTGGAGCACTCTTCTGTGTCCTCTTTGCACCTCTGGCTTCTTGCAAACTACAGAGCATTGACTGTGGCAGCTATCTGGCTTCACAACTGATTTAAGGCACTACCGTCTATAGCTGCACATAGAGGGACAGATACTTTTGCTGAGGAAGGACAGCTGCCTGTGCAAACCACATTGAATTTACGTGGGAGCAAAGCAAGGAACATCCCCAAGCAGCCAAGGGGACAGAGTGTCAACTTCTCCTGCTTCAATGAGGTGGAAGAGAACATCCATCCAGTCAAATGAGCCTCTGGCACCTACCATGGTGCAGGTTCTGCTGAACCTGGGCTCCCCTCCTGCTGGCTTTGCTTTTGGTCTCTCATCCCAGGCAGCAAGACGGGATTTTCCTCCCTTTCCCAGACACCTCTGGATGCTGGTGGGCAATTTCCACCTAAGCTTTAGGTCAACCCAGGGCGTTATTTTGTTTGACCCCCAGTTTTTTTTTCGAGAGCTAAACTAAATGGAGCAGAAGGTAAAAGCATTTCCCCTCTGCCCTGCCCTCCCTGCTGGAAGGTTAACACATCGGCCATTTCCTGCCTGTGCAGATGGGATATGCCTGGAGTTCGTCAACTCAAATTCAAATTAACTCTCAATTCAGTGGCTTCGTGTGAGGCCCCGGGGGCAGGTGGGGTGAGCAGCAGCTACAGATGTGGTCCGGCAGGGAGAGAGGTAAGGAGCAGAGGGGAGCTGCCAGCTGGCCCTGAGGAACTCATCCCCTAAACCCTGGGGTCTACAGGAAAACAGAGAGCAAAGAAGGGAAAGAGAAGACAAAAGCATGGAAGAAGGATGAAAGGTGAAGGAAGGAGAGGAGAGGATAAGATAAAAGAAGAAAAGGAAGGAAAAGG
This sequence comes from Agapornis roseicollis, assembly GCA_002631895.1. Taxonomy (NCBI): domain Eukaryota; kingdom Metazoa; phylum Chordata; class Aves; order Psittaciformes; family Psittacidae; genus Agapornis; species Agapornis roseicollis. Next base: position 85,393 of record NDXB01006408.1, on the reverse strand, counting down.
GACAGGGAAAGGAAAAGAGAAAAGGAGAAGGGAAGAGGGATGGGGAAAGGGGAAAAAAAGGGAAAAGGGAAAAGGGAAAGGAAAGAGGAAGGGAGAGGGAGAGAAAGAGGAAAAGAAGGGAGAGGGAAAGAGGAAAAAGGGAAAGGAAAGGGAAAGGGAGAGGGAAAGAGGAAAAAGGAAAAGAAAAGGGAAAGGGAAAGGGAAAAGGAAAGGGAAGGGGAAAAGGAGAAGGAAGGGGAAAAGGAAAGAGAGAGAGAAAGGGAGAAGGAGAGAAAGAGGGAAAGGAAAAGGGGGAGGGAAAGAAGGAAAGGGAAAAGGAAAAGGAAAGGGAAAATGAAGGGGAGGGAAATGGAGGGAAAAGGAAAGGGGAAGGAAAAATAAAGGGAAAGGGAAGGGGAGGGAAAGGGAGAGAAAGGCAAGAAAAAGAAAAAGGATGGGAAGGTGAGGGAAGGGAAAGGGAGGGGAGGGGAAGGAAGGGAAGGGAAGGGAAGGGAAGGGAAGGGAAAGGAAAAAAGGGGAAAAGAAAGGTGGAAAACCTGGGCTTCCTAGTCTAGAAGGAACTCTTCAGAGGTGTTAATCTGACCTCCCATATGCGCTAAGTGATTGAAATAGAATTGAGCAAACACAAGGTGAAAAAAGTCCCCTGAATACTTGCTGGCCTAGAATAACGAATTTGCTTGGTCTGGGCTGTGCCCTCGCCTGTGTTTGGTGTCTGCAAATATCCAGCCCTTGAGTTCTATCTGCGCAGACATTTAGGGAGAGCCAGTTGCAATCTTGTGCACAGAAATTGGTGCGGAGATAAATTGGCTGTTCCCAGGTTCCAGGTGGGGAGCAGGACCCGGCGAGCTGCTCCAAGCAGCCATCCCGCCGCTGTGGGGACCAGCCTCACAGCAACTGTTCTTAGAAATAACACAGATTTTAACAGCACGTTAAATAACTGGGACTCTCCATCTGCATCTGAAGAGCCTGCAGTCCACTTCCAGGCATGCGCCAGGCAGAAAAACAGGAGGATGATTTTACTTCGTGTGAAGTTCTGACTATGCTCCTCCACACAGGGGTGTGAAAAGTGGCTGGTGCAGGGCTGTGTGCTTGTGTACAGGTGTGTTTGGAGGGGACACGTAAAGCTCTGTGTGTTCACAGGGCTTGTATGTTGGGCTGTGACCTGGTGCATAGTTTTACAAGGTCAGCAGGATGCTTTGTAGCCCTGAAGGCTGCTCTAGAGGGAAACCTCTGCCCAGCTGTGGCCAGATGTGGAGACCAGGTGCTGTCTGATTCTACTCAGCCCTTCTGCTCTGCTCCTGCAATGCTCTCATTGATTCAGTTTGCATCACCTCAACTCTCCTCCTTCCCATTTGTCCCAGTCAGTCTCCTGTTTCAGTTCCAGCCCTGTGGCTTGGTGCAGATGCTGTACTGCAGGGATGGGCAAATCAGGAGCTGTTGTTCAGGCCTGCACACTGGCACTGTTGTGCTGGGATGTGGGCTATGGGACACACTCCTGGTGACCCTGAATGGCTGTAGGGACAGACATGTGTGTGTGTGTGTGTGTGTGTGTGTGTGTGTGTGTGTGTGTGTGTGTGTGTGTGTGTGTGTGTGTATCTCTATCCCAGCCGTACTTCTCCCAGTTCCCCATAGATGGGAGCAGAGGTCTCCTTTTCCTCCAGCTCCAGTTTGGTGGGACAGAGCAGACCCTCCAAGCAGGCGATTTCTGTCCAGAGGAGGCGACATCGTGATTTGCAGTCCCTTCTTCACTCACTAATATTGACGTCTCAGAAAGATACCTGGCCTGGATGGTCAGCCCTATTGTGGTCGGGGATGCTGCCAGTGGAGGGGCTGCACTGAAACATGCTGTCCTGGAGCAGTCCCATGCTGTGATGGAGAGAGGATGCTGAGCAGTTTTGTGATCTCTTCCCAGAGCAGAGAGAGCCTGCATGGAATGGGAAGGATTACCTTTGGGTATGGGGAAACCAGCATGGTGTGTTCAATGGGTGCCCAAGGTGCCTTTGCATGGTGGGTTGGTGGATGTCTACTTGTACTGATGGTGCAAAAAGATTCGATCCACCTTTCTCCAGTCAATGTCAGTATTGTGGGGTCAGGATGACTTATGCCCACATCCTGTGCTCCCCATCAAAGTCATGGGGTGATTTATTTTCCCACTCACCATCACCTCATATTTTCTGCAATTCTTCTATGTAAATTGTGACACTGATTAATAACACTTAGTGCTTTCCAGCTCCAAAGCACATTGCAAGCATTTCCTAATTAATCCTTGCAACACCTTCATCAGGGCAGGCAGTGTGCCACCGTCCTGTCTTCCCAAGCTCACAGCCTTCTGGCGGACAGAGATGGAAGTGTTCATCTGCACATCGTTAGCCCCACGCTGCTGCTGCTTAATGAGTTTCCTTGCAGTAGAAGGGAGCATTGTGCAGTGTGGTTTGGAGCAGATGGAGCTTGCTTACATGCTGCTCCAAGAGGATGGGGAGCAGTGCAGTTTCCCAACTTGCTGTCTCATTGTGGGGCTTGTGGCCAGGGGTAAGAGGATGGTATCTCTGGGGTGCTCTTCCATCCCTGGTATATGGGTCCTGCAGCTCCCACGTAGCTGCAGCACAGCAGGTTTAGCTGTGTCTTGGGGGATGTGGACGACTCAACTCTGCCTCCAACTTGGGAGCAGTCTGCAAGCATGCAGAGGCATGAAGATTCAGTCAGGAGAGGGTTAACAGCCTTCTCATGGAGACATGCTCTAAATTGTCCCTCCCTTTCAGGTACTGCAGTATCCCAAGCCATGGGTGCTGCTGTATCTTCTGGAAGATGGAGCCTGGGAAAGGGTTAAAATGTAGAGTTTCGCAGCTGCAAAGGAGAAGCAAGGAACAGATCATTTTTACCCAAAGCAATTTCCCTGGTAGATCATTTTCCCACCTTCCCTCCGCTATTATGGCAGGTAATTGCAGCTGAATGACAAGTTCACCGCTCCTCTCTTGGTCCTGCTTTTCCTCCTGCTCTATCTTGCAGCCAAGTCATGAAACTGGTTGCTAGAGATGTCAAGTTCCAAGGTACAGCCCTCAGCCTTCCCTCTGTGTGCAGCAGCCGAAGGCAGGGAGCTCGGCTGTCTGTGACACTTGCCTGGGTGCCAGCACACCCTATGCCTTGTAATATCTCCTGCACCAAGTCCATAAGCTTTAAACATGCCTTCTATAGCCTCAGCTTCTGGAAAGGGATATTTAGCTCCAGTTTTTCAGGACAAGCTGGGCTGGCTGATGTTCTCACCTGTAAAGGGTAGCTGGGAGGGATGTGGAACCCAGCTGCCTTTATGTTATCTCTCTGCCATGGTTCATCACTCCCCATGCTGAGCCCCATGCTGTTCACCATCTCTCTGTCAGCCCCATGTCTGCATTTCCCTCCCATGCTTCCCAGAGAGGTATGATGGCCCCCGTGGCCTCTGCCCCTTGGGCTCATTAAAGAGGCTCACATAGTGCCCTCTTGACACTTGTAACACGGGAGCACATGCCTTCAAAAAGCCAGGCTCTGGTGATATCCCCTGGGCCTGTCGCTGGCTTTCCTTCCCTTGCTCTCATAGCTCTCCCCAGAGGGGCTGTAAATCTGGCAGGAGCTGCATTATTTCCAGACCAACTCTGTCTCATGTTTCCCCTGCCACTAGCTTAAGCATCACCCCTTCCCACTGGCCCCATAGCTTCCCACTGCCCCGCCTGCCCCCGCTGGTGCCTGCTGCCCATCCTTCCAGTGTTACCAGGCACAATCTGGAAAACTGACTGGTTTTCCAGGCAGAACCAAACTCTTGGCTGGCACAGGCATGCCTGGGAATGGATTTGTGGGTACCCCTGCATGCCCACACTGCCCTCTGTGCACACACACACATACACACTCCTACAGGAATGCAGAGATGCACATGCACAGCTATGTGAACCTATAACTGTTTGCACTCCTATCCTTGCATGCAGCCTGGCTGTATGGAGGCTATCCACAATGCATCCTAAGATTTCAGCTGCTTTGGAGCCAGGGCTGAAAATCATCTGCCTTTCTGGTCCCTCTTAGGGATGGAAACCTGCTCACAGGCACCATCATCATGTCAGTCCTGCCTCATGAGGAAGAACCTTGGCTTCATGTAGCCATGTATTAGATCCTCCAAGACCTAAGTGCTGTGATGCTTCATCTCCCTCACTGCCATCACAACAGCTTGAGGACTGCTCCAGGTCTGAGGTTTGTTTAAGAAGGAGATGCAGCAGGCCTTGTATCATCCTCTCTTTCTCCCATAAAGTGATCAGAAAAATCACTGCAGCTCACTGCTTGGGATGTGACTCAAACCACATAGTGTCTTGCAGGATCCTTTACTATGTCACCCAGAGGCCCAGGCTCCTGGATCTACTCCCAAATACTCTGTCCTCCCCAGCACTGCATGGCAATCATCTTCAAGGGGCCTTTCCTACTGGGAACATGGTGCTAGCAGTAGTGTAAGCAGGGCCCTTTTCATCTCGCCCTCCTTTGGGAAGCTTTTTGACAGAAATCAGAAAAGTTGCTTTCTCCTTGCAACCACCAGGTCTTCATCGTCTGGGTACAGCTAGCCTTGTTTGGAGCATCTCAAAGGTTCATTATTCACTAACCCTACAAGACAGTTTCCTGGCAATAAAGTTTTAATGGGTTGAAAAATCCTTTTTCTAATTCTGCTTTCTTAGGAAAAAGCCTGCAAAGCCCCACTCAACCTCTTGATGTTCCTAATCATTATCTCCCTCTTTTTTAGCTGTTTTAGAAACCAAAACCGGGGAAGAAATTGGGAAGTATTCTTACTCCCTTTGGGTTAAACTGTATCGCTTCAAGCTCTGCTTCCTCTGGGCACCATCATCAGCATATCTGATCAGCAAACATCTGCCTAAGCCACCCGCTCACTCCTCCTGGGAAACTCAGGGGAGGAAAAATCCCCGAGACAAAGTCACTGACGTCACCCCCAGCCTTTTGCTCTTTCCCCTCCAAGTTTTATTTCTAAGGGACATTTGCATAGAAAGAGGATCTTTGTTTCTGGAGGTTTTGCCAGCTCCTGCTGCTGATTCACCACATCTGGAAGCTTAAGCCTTTCCCTGTGGTCACTGCAGAGATTGGAGCGGCAATGCTGGTGTGGTCCCTTCCTCCCCCTTTGAGTGTCCTTCCACTCAAAGGTCCAGCAGCCCCATGGGTGCACCGTACCACCCTCAAAATCTGTCAGCAAAGGAGCTTGGGCACCAATCTGGGATGGCCACTGTGGAAGTGGGTCCTGGTGCTGTGGTCTCAGCATGCTACCATATCCATCGCCTGCCTCAGTTTCCCTGGGCAGAGCTATGCAGGTGCATGTGAGTTTAAGAGAGCATTCATGTGGATTAATTACCACCCATAAGTTCTTTCAACACAAGAAGAGTGACAGTTATGAATAAAAACAAGAGTAATTTGTACAGTGTTCAAAGGGAATGAGGTGCTAAATTAGTAATACAGCAAACATGGCCATAACAATATATCAAGTGCTGCTGGCGCAGGGACAAGCTTGGCTATAGCACATCACAACCCACCTCCTGCACAGCCTTGAAAGCCCCTGAATACCCAGCACCACCTTCTTCCTCTGCCCCCCAACAGACCTGCTGACTTTATTGGCTAAAAGGAGATTTTTACGACTCAGCTGGCTAAAACGTGGTTTTTTTTGTGGCATTTCCCCTTTTTCCCAAATCATGCATGAATTTATTTATTTATTTATTTATTTTCCCCCTCAAGATGAAAAAGAGGGGGATGGGAGACAGACTTTCAAAGAACTCTTTTTGGCAAAAATACCCACTTGTGTTATAAAACAAAAAAAAAAAAGTCATTTTTACATTTAGTTCTCCTCCAATGGAAATTTTTAAACAAAACAAAATTTTCCCAGGGAAATAGTACTTTTTTTCTTTTCTTGGTTGTCAAAAAGGCATATTTTATCCACTCCACTCCTGAAGTAATGGTGAGATGAAAACCATCTTGTGTACTTACAAGAGCTCTCAACCTCTACAGTCAGTACCAGGAAAAGGAGGATAGAAACAAAAGCATCTTCCTCAAGGAAGTGAATGCTGCTGTAAGAGAGATAGCTGCAGGGATAAATCCTATGGGATGGGCTTTTTGTTGTTGTAATCTAGGGCCTGCAATGTCACCTTTAAATCACTATGGGCAGAGGATGCAGAGGTGGGGACAGTGTGTTGGGTTGTATTTCATTAGCAGAGTGATGCAAAATGCATATGCAGGGTAGTGCCTTGGGCTGCACCATCCAAACACATCCCACTGTGTTCTAAACTTATGCTCTGGAAATCAGCAAGGATGCTGTGGCTTGTGGCCAGAGCATCATTACCTGGAAAGGAAAAACACCTCTGGTTTTGACCCATGGGCAAGCCTCCAGAACAGGAGGCTTGGAAGAACAACACAATTCTTTTACAGAATTTTATAATTGATCTGAAATCACAGGGAAGCAATTAATGTGGAACCCTGTGGTATTGCTTCAAAGCAAGGCTGGATTTTTGACCTTGTAACAGTTAAAACCAAGGAAAGGATCTAGTGGAAACTGCCTTTTGAATGAACGAAGCTCCTCCCGCAGTATTTGCAAGTGCAGCTGGTTTTCAGACAGATTCTTTTCCTTTTATTCTTTCTGTTGAAAATGCCAAACTGTTGAAAGCAAAACAGCTTGTGAAAATGTGTGGACCATGAGGAAACTTCATTCTCACAGAAAGAAAAAGGGAGGAAGTGGTCAAAACATCAAAATGCTTGTGCATAATACACTGTAATGTATATAAAATAATTTAATAGTAATGGATAATTAAAATCAGGACAAAACATTTTGATTTTATCCAACTGTGCCTAGTCGAGTGACTCAAAATTATTAAATTCCAGTTCACAGGGAAAACTCTGCCTTTGGTTTGCTCCATTTTGGAATAAGGGCTGTTTTGAAACACTGGACTCTCCTGAAGAGCAAACTGTGCATTTCCTCCCAGCAATAGCTGCTGGGGGAGGTGGGCTGGTCCAATGGAGGAGAAGAAAAGGGATCCCTATCAGGGAGCTGGGCAGGAGCTGGAGTAAATTCCTGGAGGAAAACCAGGCATGGGGCTGACCTGTAGCACATCAGAGACTCATCGTGGGGAAGGGCAAGGAGACAAGGCGGGCTGGACTCTGGGATGACTATAGTGGTGTGCACTGAATATACAACCTCATAAGACCTGTGTGAGCCAGCTAGGCCAGGGGCATCTTGATGAGAAGCGGTTCTCAGTGGGAAAGCAGTTGGTTGAAAGCACATGTACAGTTTGGGGTAGAGCAACACATGCCAGTGTCTTCTAGCAGGACAAAACCACCTCCTCCCTTTGCTCGTGTGAGCATCGCCTCCACTCCTCCACACTGCACAGCCTGTTGCTAGTCCAGACGTTACAGCTCTGGCTCATCATTGCCCCCCTCACAGCCCTTGTTTTTCAGGGCTGCTTTATGAAAGCAAAGACAATCTGCTGTGCTGGTGACACAAACAAAGATGAGCAATTAAAGCCATGCTCATCTCCATACTCCTTTCCTATACACTGCTGGCAAGTTGTGAGTAAATCAGAGATAGTGAGCGACTGTCTTTCTCTGAGCAGAGCCAAAGGGAGATAGGCCATTTTTTTTCATGATTAATTACTCATTAATTCATTTTACATTAGAAGATACTAGTTTCTGTTTCCTCATTGTGGGCTGCTTCTATTTTTTTCCCTGTTTGTTGTTTCAGAAAGGCAATAAATACATTTAGCCAAATGATTTTCAAAGTGTTATTGTGAAATGGAAACTTGAGCCTTGCAAATGTGACTTTCATTTTGGCTGGCTTTTTTTGTTTTGTTTTGTTTTTGCCTTACCCCTGATTAAACATAAATTCATTAAAAGTTTCAGTGGACTCAAAACTGCATTTTTGGGGCCAGTAAACTCTCCATCTAAAACCCTCACTCACACGGTCCTGTAAACAACATCACCTGCCCTTAGGCTGAGTTCATTGAGAGTCTGCTGCAATAGGCAGATCAAGAAGAAGGATGGGCCATGGAAACCTTGATGCTTGAGGGCTGCTTTATGGATGGGGCATAGGAAGCTACTGTTATGGTTTCACAGCACAGTGCCTGGGGTAATTTTGTTATTGCTCACTGGATGACATAGAGAGGCCTGTTATTTGGAAAAAGACCTCTCCCACCTGTCTTAAGAGCAGCTTTGAGAGCCTTGTTGTCCTAAAAGAACCTCCTATCCTCTGAAAAGAGTGTACCCTTCTCTTTGTTAGGCAACAGAAAACACCTGCAGACTCAAAAAATGACCATCTCATTTGCAGCAGCTAAACCAATCAGTTAAGGGGTGAAAGTTCCCTCTTTGAGGAGAAAGAGGGGGTTTAGCGGATACTCTCTGTGCAAACCCTCTTATGCCTAAATGCCACCTTAAAGCCTTCCTCCAGCACTTTTTTTAGTTACAAGTCCTGTTCAGGCCACTTTGCCTCTGGTGGTAAGAGCATGGGATTTGCACGTCCAAATTCGGAAGTCTCAGCCTAGTTGTCTCCACTTGACCTGCTGGTTATGGACTTCTCTTATTGTTGGTGAGGCAATACCTTTCTTCCAGGGCAGGATTCCTCTCCTGCTTCTTCTCCAAGACACATGGTCCATGCCTGGTTCAGGAGGAGCTAGAGCCTTCCCAGGCCTTACTGTGTAGCATGGCAGGACTGCCAGGGAGAAAGTGCAAACCTGAAGCACAGCCAGGATAACAACATTATTGGTCCCAGCTCTGCCCATTCCCTTTTACCCTCCCATGCCCCAGTTGCATCTTGCACTTCCCTTCCATGGTCAGCTCTGCCTACTCCTGGTGCTCTTTTGTCTGGCTCTCTCTTTGGTTACTCTTTATTGTTCTTCCATTCCACTGCAATTTATTTGGGTCTGAATGTGACAAAACTCCACATTTAGGCTTTTTTAAAAAGCCAAATATTTGTGGAAAGTAATACTTAGCCAGACTCATATTCCATCCTTAACACAAATCTAATCCAGATACAAGCCAAACATCAGGAAGACAACTGCTCTTAGTACTCGCTGTGTTTCTAGATCACAGTTTTCATTAAAGAGAGAAGATAGCAGCTTTTTAGTTGCTTCAAGATTCCTTATACATGCTCCCAGGCCCACCCTGGGCTTCTGAACCTGCCTTCCACCTTGCAGGAGTATCTCTGACCCTTAAACCCTTGGTCTTTCCCCCATGTTGCTCCAGTATGGCCTATCTTAACCCAGGTTGTTGAAGAAGCTGAACTGTCTGCCTGCATGGGAGCGTAAAAAAATGATCAGTAATTGAGGTGACTGCATTTTCAAAGAGGATTTGATTTAGTCTATTAATTGGATTTAGTCTATTAATTAATTTTGATTTGGTCTATTAATTTTCAGGCTCAGCTCTGATAATGTCTGTGTTATTCTCCTTGTTCTCTCTAAAGGTTTCCTTTTACATCTGTCTACCAAGCTCCTGCAATGCTCCTGGGCTAAGCGGTGCAAATGCAATTTACGATTCCAAGCGTTTTTTTGTGGAGCTCGTAAGCAAGTGTTAATCCACAGAGATGATTAACAAAACAGCTCTGCTTCATCAAGGGGGATATCAGAGCTTTGATGGAGGCTTTGCATCTGAACCATTCCCAGATCTCCCCAGTCCAACCCAAACCACTGCAAGAGGACAGGGTTGGAGCATCCCTGTCAAAGAGGGCTGACACAGCCTCCTGTCCTCCAGCATGAAGGAGAAGAGGTTACAGAGGTATTTCAATGACAAGATACTTCCCTGGCTTCCCTCACTGCTCCTCAGCAAGCCTTTCTGTCTCCAAGGAGTCCCATCACGTGAATAAGTCTTGCTCCCTCCTGAAAGTATATCTGGAAGCTATGTCTAGCTTCTTGTTCTGCTGACTACTCTCTGTCTTCTCCTGAGCTTGTGTTGTTATGGCCCAGAAAAAAAAGGTGACCAAAGATATGTGATAGAAGGCATGGGAAGGTGGCAGGAAGCAGTGCAAGAAGCAGAGGGCAGAACAGATTGATTGCAGTTGTTAAGAGCAATCCAAAGGAGATGGTAGCCTGTGCAAGATGTGATAGTACTGTGGAACTGGTGGCAGTACACTGGTGTGGATCCTCAAAGTTTACATGGCATTGAGAAAAGACTAGATGAATCCACAGGAGAAAAAGCTCTTCACTGTCAGTAATTAAATACACGGAAACGACCAACAGGCTCAGGGTGGCTCCTCACTAAGTGGGGTGGAGAGTGTGCTGTGAAGATTTGCTATGACACACTTAACTTTCATCTTAGGGGATGTCTTTCTGGGACACTGGGGAAATGGGTTGTTTCATCCTACCCAGCATGGGTATCCTGGTCTTTTGAAGGTTGGGTCTCCTCTACTGAAGCAGCTTGCTGGAGCTAGGATAGTGTTGGCACATTGAGGCTGAGCTAACATCCAGCAAGCACTGAGTCTTCCTGCATGCACAGCTGCGTATGAGAGGCATAACTGGTGAGAGAGGGCTGGAATATCTGCTGATTCGGGGCTCCTGCACCATGATCCCTTGATTCCTTAAGGGTGCATGAGCAGGAGTCAGACCTTTTCTCATGCACAGGGCCCTGCAGGAGCTTCCCTTGTGGAGGGTCTGAAGGGTCAAGGCATGGGCAGAGTGTGCAGCTTACTGTGCTTGTGTGCAAATGTGCATTCAGTGCTGCAATGGGGCCTGTTCCCACCAGGGCAGCTCTGGTTTGGATCTGCTCTGAAATGCCTGTGCTTGGGCTGCAGATTGGCACTCTGTGTTTGCAAACTGTGTTTTGGGTGGGTGGGAAATCAGGAAAGGCAATCTCATCTGCCTGTTTCCTGCAGGATTTTCCCAGCCTGAGGCTTCACCAGCTTGCAATTCGTTCCACGGACACAACCTCTTCTGAGCTCACCTCATTCCCACACACCTCCCTGTAAAGACTTTCCTCTCACTTCTGTGCTTTCCAGGCAGCATCTCACAACCCTTTTTGCCTCCCTGTCCTGCATCTTCCTTGTTACCAGTCTCTTGAATGATCCAATTCAGGCCCCACAAAATGCTTGAACATCGAGGTATTCTGTGATTTACAAAGCACACTGTATCCAGTGAATTCCTTGCCTGATGTTTTCAGAGACCTTTTGGGTAGCAAATCAGCTATACATCACAGAATAGTTGCTTTTATTCCCATCTTTTTTACATTTCAGAGGATTGAGGAATTTCTGAGGATTCCTCCAAGCAGCTATGAATGTTTTGTGCTGAAAAGAGGAGCTGGACTCAGAGACTTGAACATGAGGTCTCTACATATTTATAGGAGAAGTTAAATCTCAGCTCCAGGGGCCTTTTTCATCTTCTTTTTTTTTGGGGGGGGATGATGATGATGACACATGGTGGGGGACTGTAAGCAATGAGCTAACACAGAAGGACAGCAGGATTTAGTACCCTGACCAGGAGATACTTAGACCGTCCTCTGAATGTGCCCAGAAACCCACTGAGGAATGTGAAAACACCATCCTGGGAGCCTCTAGGAAAGAGATGAGCTCTTCCCCAGCTCATGAGGATCCATTTTCAGTTGTGCAGCCCCTTCTCTTTTCATCTGTGCCCTGGAGCAAGCAGATGCTGCATGCATACACCCACCCTGCAACACCTCCTTGGCTGAGACCGGGCACCCTCATTTCACGGGAGAAGCACAAGCAGCTCACCCACTGCTGTCCCAGCAGACCATGGGTGGAGTGGGAGTGTTGCTGCAGTGCAGCAGAACAGTAATTGAGCAATGGCCTGTCTGCTACTGGGGATTTTTATCCCACCACTGCTTTGGTCAGTGCACAGTCAGTGACAGATGGCAGCCGGAGAGGCTGCAGCCTGAAAGGGATCTCAGCATCAAGATTTGGTTATCCTTATGCCTTAGGACAGAGGGCTTGTTGAATTCCTGAGGTTGGTGGAGGACATGGACAGCATTATCCTGGTTCGCTGGGTCTGGATGGGGAAATCTGAAAGCACAGCTCTCCACTGTGCAGGAAGCCCATGTGTTGGGCTATGGAGGAGAAGGGGGCTGGCTTTTATATGGATGGTTCCCTGCTTTCTCCTTGCAGTGGAAGGGAGGAACAGGTTTTGCTTTTCATCACACCTTTGACCTGCCTCAGCTCTCCCTGGAGCTGGCTGTGGGGGAAATGCATGTGTAGGGATGATAGCCAGGCTGGCTGGTGCCAAGGGTGCTGTGGGACCAGGCAGACCCCCAGCAGTAGTTGAAATCTCAGTGTATGCCCAAGCCTTGAGAAGAACCATGAGAGCACCACACGTTTTATCCAGTGAGGCCTTGCACAGAGGAAATTGTAATGCACCTCTCTGGGGTGGTGAGCTGAAGGTTTGGCAGCTGGGGTTCCCAGGGATATGCTGTGAGAAGCTGTATCTCCATCTCTTCCACTGAGATGCTTCTGTGCCTAGCTGCATCCTTCCTGCAGGGATACCCTAAAGGAGAGGCATCCTTTCCCTGAGCTCCCCTGGTGCTCTGCCCAAGCATGCCTGACACACCATGCAGTCCTGAGCTGCCTGTATGTGTGGCAGAGACACTGTGGAGGACCAAAGAGGCTGGAAGAATGTGCTTATCATACTCATTTCTACAGACCTGCTCAGCTAGGTGCAAATCTAGGTGCCACAAAGCATCATGCCTGGGTGTTTAAACCCTTTTGACAGCTGGAGTGGTCCAGGGAAGGCACCCCGGGGCTGATGCTGCAGGAGCGAGAGGGAGTGTGTCACACCAGAGAGGACTGGTGACAATTAGTTCCAACCACAGCAAACTGTAATCACTGAATTATTCAGGAATAATTATGCCTTGATAACAACATTACACTTTCTATTTCCCTTATTGCTGTTCTTGTTAAATATAATTACCATGCAAATTGCACAGTGTAAGCAAGCCCAGGTGATTAACAGGGCCATGGGGGACTTGGGAGCAGACTGAGGTGACTGCAAGTACGTATCTCTCTGCTTGCTAGCTTGTCTGTCCAGATTTGCACTTGGGAGATCAAAGAATCATCTTATTGTTCAGCTTTGAAAAGATCCTGCAGATCATCAAGTCCAAACATTAACCCAAAACTGCCAAGTCCACCCCTGAAACCATGTAATGAAGTGCCACATCTACAAGTCTTCTAAATACCTCCAGGGATGGTGAGTTAACCGTTGCCCTAGGCAGCCTGTTCCAATGCCTGACAGCCCTTTCAGGGAAGAAATATTTCATAATATCCAGTCTAAACCTCCCCTGGCACAGCTTGAGGCCATTTCCTCTTGTCCTATAACTCAGTTACTTGGGAGAAGAGACCAACCCCACCTCACTGCACCCTCCTTTCAGGCAGTTGTACAGAGCGGTAAGGTCCCCCCTGAGCCTTCTTTTCTCCAGAACAACCCCCCCATGTCCCTCAGCTGTCCCCCATCACACTTGTGCTCCAGGCTGTGCACCAGCTCCATTGCCCTCCTCTGGACCCACTCCAGCACCTCAATGCCTCTCTTGCAGTGAGGGGCACAGAGCTGAACACAGGATTTGAGGTGCAGCCTCACCAGTGCCAAGTGCAGGGAGATGCTCACTGCCCTGGCCCTGCTGCCACACTATTGCTGGTACAGGCCAGGATGCTGTTGGCCTTCTTGGCTGCCTGGGCACAAGCTGCTCATATTCAGCTCCATCAATCAGCACCCCCAGAGCCTTTCCCATGAACAGTTTCCAGCCACTCTTCCCCAAGCCTGGAGCATTGCATGGGGTAGTTGTGGCTCAAGTGCAGGACCCGGCACTTTACCTCATTGAACCTCATGCCACAGCCCTTTGATCCAGCCTGTCCAGATGCCTCTGCAGAGCCTTCCAGCAGATCAACACTCCCACTCAACTCAATGTCATCTGCAAACTTACCAGGGGTGCAGTTGATCCTCTTGTCCAGATCATCAGTAAAGGTACTAAGCAGAACTGGCTCCAGTACTGAGCTCTGGAGAACACCACCTGTGACTGGGTGCCAGCTGGATTTAACTCCATCACAACTCTCTGGACTTGGCCATCCAGCCACTTTTTTATCCAGCAAAGAGCACACCCATCCAAGCCATGAGCAGCCAGTTTCTCCAGCGGAATGCTGTGGGAAACAGTATCCTCACATGACTGTGAAGTGAGTTCAGCTCAAGGAAGGGAGGAAGTGAGAGACATAGCTCCAAACTGACTGCGTGTCTGCCAGTTGGGTCTGGGGTGGGCTCTACTGTGAATACCTCTGGATGCAGTGTGGGCCAAACCAGGTTCTAACTTCTCACGGCTGACCTTCAGGAATGGTGTTGCACACGAATGCCATGGAGTAAGAATTTCCCCCACCATCTGGCATCCCTGGCCCATCAAATGGCCATCTCACACACTTAATCATGGTGGCTGGCTACCTGCTAAGCTTTGCATGCTCATATGGCTTGTGGTTCATCAACATTGCTCTTCCAGGTTTCAGTGTGCAACTACCTACACAGGTAGGAACTAAAAGATGCTGTTTTCTACCTTCCTTCCTTCCTTCTGCTGTCATCAGCACATAGGTATCCGAAGGACGTGAACAGGAAGGTGGAGGAGGATCTGTTAAGTATAATGAAGTGGAGGAGTATAACAGAAACTGCTGAACAGAGTTCCCTGGGGAAGGCTGGGAGTGTTATCACCTAAATCAGTGGAAAAGCTGCCAAACTAGCCCACAGCATGGAAGGACAGTCTCACAGGACAATGATGGCTCCTCACTATAGGGGATGCTCAGCCCTGGGACCTGTGTGAGGTTAGCCCTCCACACAATCTCCTGCTGCCTCCTCCTCTACTCTCTTATGATGTTAATGGACATGGTGTTTCCCCTGCACCTCTCACTTCTGATTGACCCCAACGCCTCTAGTTCGAAGTGGGTCTTGGTAACTGACCCTTGTCTCAGGGCTTCAAACCAGTCTCCTGATTCTGGCCATTATGTCTTTAATAGGCTGGGACTTGGCAGATGGCTGCTACCTCAGATCTTCACTGCAAAGCCAGCACTGAAAACCAGAGACCTTGCCCAGCAGCCATCCCAGGGCTGCAGATGAGGCAGGGATGGAATGGGAGACAACCTGCTTTTGCCTTCTCCTTTGGGACACCTCTTTTTTCTCTCTGTCTGCCTTTACTGAGCTGAAAACAGTGGGTTAAGAGCATTAACCTGTTGTGCTTCCTTTTGCAACTGTGAGAAAAGGCTAATTATAGGGTGCTCATCTTCTCAGATGAAATTCTCTTTCTATATATACATGCATCCATACATATGTGCACTGGGTTTATTATTATTACCATACCAGACAATCCTTCTTCATTAGGGCTTGGAATTTGCTTTCGATGCTTTCAGTCAGATCTTTAACATTATTTAAACACAGTGGGTTTGAGAGAGTTTTTGTTATTTTTAATGCGGACCAGATTTTGCTGGGATAAGAGAATGGAATTGCTCTTCACCCAGACCAATGAGCTGCCTCCCTGGCTGCAGAAACCAGGAGGGTCCTGATTGCTGAATTCACTGAAACCCGTTTGAAATCACAGCCAGTTTTCCAAGGAGGAGAAGAGGAGGATGAATCCCTCTTTCCACCTGTGCCACAGCTCAAGGGTCAGCATGTATCATGGTGGCACAATGAAGGCTCTGCCAAGTTTGGAATGAGGTCCCTTCTCGTCCCTGTGCATCACAACGCTCGAAGATGTCAGGAGCACATCTGGTGAGCCCAGGCGCATGACAGGGATGGAGTCCCCACGGTCGGCACAGCTGGGGCTGTGTGTTTGCTCACAGGCGCCTTTGAACGCCCAGCCCTGCTATGTGGTACATCCCCACGGCAGCGCCGCACTGGGACCACTGTCTCTTCAGGGCCCCATATGTCAGAGGCAACACGTCATCTTGGATCCCCCACCCAGCTGGGTCTGGTATGTGGGTCCTGGAGGAGGGAGAGGCTACAGCCCTTTGCTGGGAATGTGTGAGATCCAGGCAAAGGAGGGAGGAAGTTGTCTGAGATTCACATATCGCAGGGATGGGGCAGTGTCCAAGCAGTCCCGGCTGTGTAAGTGTGGGAAAGACAGGCACAGACTGCTTTTGTGAGCAGTCCCTCTGCACCTAGAACGTATTTAGTGGAAAAACCATGTTCTGATCAGGACAGAAAGTCCTCTGGATGTTGTTCCTTTTAAATGTCTTTTTTGGTGGAAAGGGAGGGAGGGAGGAAGGGAGAGAGGAAGGTAGGAAGGAAAGAAGGGAGAGAAGGAAGGCAGGGAGAGAAGGAAGGAAGGGAGGGAGGGAGGGAGGAAAGGAGGGAGGGAGGGAGGGAGGAAAGGAGAAAGGAAAGAAGGAAGGGATGGAAGGAGGAAGGGAGGGAGGAAGGTAGGAAGGAAAGAAGAAAGGAAAGAAGGAAGGGAGAGAGGGAAGGGGGGAGGGAGGGGGGAAGGGAGGGGGAGAGAAAGGGAGGGAGGTAAAGAGGGAGGGAGGGAGGTAAGGAGAGAGGGAGGGGGGGAAGAAGGAAGGATGGAAGGAAGGAAGGAAGGAAGGAAAGAAGGGATAGTCTTCAGATTATCTTCTTTGGCTCTAAGCTAGACACAAGTTGGGTTTCAGGGTAGCATTTCTTCCAGAAAGTGAAAAAGAAATCCCTTGAGAGATCCCTCTGCTATAGAAGCATTTGGTGGAAGAGATAGAAGCAAACCACCATCTTGCAGAGATGCCTAGGTGGAAGGGAGAGTGACTGAAGCAGAAATGAAACACTGGCACTGCAACAAACATCAGCAACTGGGCCATGAATAAATATAAGCTGGAGATGAAAAGAAACTACCAACCAACAAAAGTCCTGAAACTGCCTTCTGCAAAGCAGTGATGAGGGGAGAGATTAAAGAAAACACAGACTGTGCCCCAAGACTGAATGAGCGCTTTGCCTCTGTTTTTGATAAGACCAGTGCTGCTGCCCAGGGGAACAAAGGCATGAAATGTAATTAGAAATGAGGGTATGGAATTTATCACAGCCAGCCTGGAAGCAGATATTGATGATCCCAATGCTTTGAGTTTACTGGGATTGGGTAACCTCCATCCCAGGCAACTGGCAAGTTGGCTAGTGGGATTTAAACATCTCCCAGGACATGGTGTAGTGTGATGGGGTTAAACTGGCTATAACTGAGGCTGGAAACCCAAAGCAATTTCCTACCCATGAGTGCAGGAGGCTCCAATGTATTGCTGCTGCTGGCAGGAGATGGTGGTAGGGCTGAAGGTGCAGTCCTGTGGGAAGCTGACAGTATTCCCAAAAGGGTTTTTTGTTGCACTATAACCAGACTCGTGTTAGACCCTGGAGTTTGTAGAGCAAAAGGTGCCCTCAGCAGTCCCCTGCAGCAAGGCAGAGGGGGAGCCGCTCCTCCACCTTTTCTTTCCAAATCACTGCCTCCCTTGGCATCATCAGTCGAGAGAGCTGCCATCCACTTGAGGCTCTCTCCTTCTTCTTGTCCTGATTATTATGATCATTACTGTCTCATTTCAAGCTGTAAATCAGAAATATTGTGCCTCGTATTTTTCCTCCCTGGGGAACGCATAACTAGGGGTGAGATTGGCTCTGAAGTTCAGTGCAGTTCCATTGAAAAACTGCCTCAACAAATCGAAACTGTCTCACTTTTTAGAAGAAGTTTTGATTGGAATCAATCTTTCTCTTTTTTTATGAGCATAAAAAGGGAGTAGTTAAAAGTAAGATTTATTCCAAATTCATCTTATCAGCTCTGAGACATTCAATTTTGTAATCAATTCCCACAGGGGCTCCACCAAGAAGCCCATATTCAGAATCAATCTTGTATTTCATTAGGTTATTTCTGGTGTTAAAAAATAAGATTGATTCTTACTTTATGTTATAGCGCTACAGCAATTTATTTTTTAATGATATGAGGTAAGAATCAATCTCTAGCTTCTTCCTTTTTTCCTTTTTTCTTTTTTTATTTTTTTTTTTATCCTGCTTTTTCTGCATTGGTTTCATTAAAGCCAAGAGAATTTAGAAAGTTCTGAAGGATTTTCAAATTATTCTTGTACAAATTTAGACCCTGTTGGTCCATTCTGCTCCACAGAGCAGCAAGAGGCTTGTTTAAAGGCACAATCTGCCCTATCCTGGGATTTCGGTAGCACATTCCAAAAACCTGCTGCAAACATCATTCCCCACTCATTCAAAGCCATTCATGTCAGAGGGCCAAGCTCAGCGTGCAGCAGTGCAGCAGTGCAGACTTTCCAGCTTTTAAACTCCTGGGTCCCAGGAGGACATCACCCTTTGTTTGTGTGGGGTTTCGCTGGGACCTACAAACATCCCCTTTCTATCTCCTCCCCGTCTTAGCAGACAGGACATATGGACTGCCCATGCACTGCTCTCCAGTCCCTGGTGTTTGCCATCCCAACCTTCCCAGACTCCCACACCACATCCAACATCCCCAGGAGCAGGTTTCCAACTGTCCTCTCCAAGAGTCCCCTGTCCTGCTTGTCCGGGAGCCAATGAGCCTCTGATATCCTCATCCAGGCAGCAAACAAGTACAGTGAGAAGTGGCTGCTGGTGTCCTGATTTCCAGAAGGGAGAGGGAGAACTCATTTCCACTTGCTCCCTGCCTGCCTCTTATTGCCAAACTGGGCAGCAATGTGCATCTTACCCCACTCTGATGCTGGCACAATGCTGCTGCCTTCTGTTAGAGGTCTTCTGGCTGGTGCAGATCCCTGTTAAGGCTCTGCTACCGACCTGGCACCCTGGCAGCATCATTTGGAGGAGTTTCAAGTCCTGTCCACTCCGATCACCCCTGTTCCCACTGACAGTGGTTGTTAGCCATTCCACTAATCACAATGGCAATAGTTATAGAATCATACACTGATTTGGGTTGGAAAGGACCTTAAGGTCACCCAGTTCCAACCCCCCTGCCATGGACAGGGGCACCAGACCAGGTTGCTCAAAGCCCCATCCAATATTTCCTTGAACACTGCCAGGGATGAGGCCTGGCTTGGGCTTCCTGTCCAGCTTCCTTAGGCAGCCTGTTCCAGTGCCTCATCTCTCTCACAGTGAAGAATTTCTAACCTAAATTTCCCGTGTTTAAGTTTGAACCCATTACCCCTTGTCCTATAACTGCAGTCCCTGATCCCTCTCCAGCACCTTCGTAGGCCCCCTTCAGATACTGGAAGGCTGCTATGAGGTCTCCACACAACCTAAATAGTCAGCTATCCATGACTAAATTAATCCTTAACAACTTATAATGAGTTTTGATTCATCATGAGTGATTCAGAAGTTCCTCAAGCAAACATAGGTGCTTTTCACAGGTAGCTGGGAAGTTATATTGCTCATGGCACTGGACTTGGATGTCACTGTGTTGGTATTTGCATAGCTATTATGAAGATAGTTAGCTTTTAATAACAGGGCTGTTTAAAGGCTCCACCTTCCCTTTTTTCTCTTCTGTTTCTCTTTGTGCTTAGAAACAAAGCTTGGAAAACCAGCGTGCTCCAGAATAAACCTCTGGAGTAACTGACCCAAGAAGTAGCCCATGAATAGATGATCCTAAAACCCAAGAAAATGGGCCTCATGGAGTCATGCTGGTCCTGGTGGATTGAGGCACCTAAGGCAGCCATCGTTCACCCTCCCAGGGTTCAAAGTCTGTCCCTGTGTTGTGCTGATCTGGTTCACAGAAAGCAAGGGCCAAACTATGTGGGGGTTACTGCAGCAAGGTGCCCAAATTCTGCTCATGCTGCTCCTTAGTGTCCACCAGCCATCTGGGCTTGGAAGAATGACATTCCCCAGGGCTCAGTCTTCTGTCTGCGACTTAGCCACCTCCAAACAGTTTGGAGGAGAACCTGAACAGTGACAGCCAGAGCAGCAAAACTTTTTCTTCTCCAGCACCACTGAAACCCTCTGAAGTCCCTGCCAGAGCTCCTATTAACAAAGTGTGACTCAAATATCAGCATCCAGCAGAAGTGAAAAGTTGCCAAAAGCTTTATCTTACACACCCAGCAGTAGAACAGCCCCCATTCTCCAACCCCAGGTCTGCATCCTCATCTGGGCAGATGTGGTCTCTAGGGGTTGGTGGTCCTTTGTGGCTTTGGCTCAAGGGAGGGCTGAATCCTTTCTCCTTAAAGCATCACTTTACTGTGTCTTCCATCTCTTCCCTTCTCCATGAGGTGATCGTTCCCAGATCAGCTCATACAGTGGGCAGACATAGCATGGCTTGGCTGGAAGGACAGAGGTGTGCATCGCCATGGGGAAATTTGTGCCAGGTTTAATCACTTACTCTTGGGACTTCTGAAGCAGTGTGGCAGTAATAGGAGATGCAGGAAAAATGAGCAAGTTGCACACTCCAGATGTGTGGCTTGAGAGGTCTGTATGAAGCAGAGGTCCCTCTGTCTGCTCACTCACATGTTATGTCCTTGTGCATATTATGGGTGAAAATCTCTGATTTTCTTTCTATTTGCCCATTAAGCGGGCTGTTCACTCTTGCATGTCTCTTGCTTGTCTCCATCTTTGTCACTATGTACATGTCTGTCTGTCTTTAGCTCTGTTAGTCTTCAAATGCCCTGAGTTCATTTGATTTCATTATCATTTGCCATCTCTTGAGCTCTATCTCTTTGTTTTTTCCTCTTTTCTCATTATAATTTACATGCAGTTTGGGTGCATGCTGGAAATGAAATGTGAATTTGATAAAGCAGCCACGGCTCTTGCTCCCAGTCATGGCCTGAAAGCTCTGAGCCCCTTGGAGAAAAGCAGGCCTTTTTTTCCATAAAGGGGGAAAAAACCTGTTGTGTCCTTTTTTTTTTTTTTTTTTTTTT
>NDXB01006408.1:0-64429 GCA_002631895.1 Agapornis roseicollis | reverse complement strand
TTTTTTTCTATTGCGTTGGCACAGAATGAAATTCTTCCAGCAATTACCAGGAGATAATGGCCTGAAATTAAACAGTCCTATCTCACTCTGCAACTATAGGACTTTTTATTTTTTCACACTACTGAATACCAAGTGAATAATAATCAGGCAGGCATTAGGCATTCACATTCAGTATACCTGGGACATGAAAGTACATAGACATGGCAGAGCTCCTTTTATTGTTTGTTATTAACAGCAAACTGTCAAGATACAGAGTTGTATGCAAATGGAGAAAGACATTAGCCTTGTGCCCAGCAATGCATTGCTAAATCACCTATAGATATCAGTGTTGCCTTGCTCATGGGAACATCTGATTGATGGAGAGCCTGCCCTGCACCAAGTGGGTGGGGGAACAACCTTCACAGCTCTCCTCTTGCCCATCTGTGCTATCCACATTTACTGCAGTGTAAATGCTTGCAGTCGTGTCCTCACTTTGCAGTGTGGTGCCAGGAAGATGTAGATGTAGAGGTAGAGAAGGAGTTTGGAAGAAGAATGGAGATTGGGTTAGGTCTGGATGTGTTACGTGGAGATTTTCAAAGCCCCAGACACTCCTGATCTCTCAGGGGGAAGTTGCAGGGCTCTGCTATGGCCATGGAGGTGGCACACAGTTATCCGAGCAGCCTGGCATATTGAGCCAGCACATTGCTTCCTGCTGAGCCAATCACCCAAATTACCCAAGAAATCTTAGCAAAAAAACGTAATTCAGCTGTTCTGATTTAGACGTAACCTGATGTACAAGGGGAAGGGGAGAAATCCAGGAGGATGGCACTTGAGTCCTAAAACTGGCAAGAGGTAAAAAGAAGTGAAGACATGGCTGAGACTGAGCACCCTGCTCCCCAAGATGTTTAATACCCCATGCATGACCTCTACAAAAGGTTTGCAAAAATGAAGTACAGGGCTGTGGGCAGGCAGCCTCCTGCAGCAGCAGAGATATATATTCAAGGAGAGCCTGGGACCTGCAGGAGCTGCCTGCCCTTGTTGTCAACTGCAAAAGGTATCTTGAAACCAGGCACTGAATTTCAGAAAAAGCAGAGGGCAGGGAGACATCCTGTTGAGAAAGGAGCATTCCCCACCATGGCTCATCCCAGAGGATACCTGGAGAAAGTGGTAAGGCTGGGGATGGTCTGCTCCCAACTGCATGTGGCAATGACCTGCCATCATCCTATCACACTCACAAGGGGGCAAAGCTCTCTCATGTACCCCAGGTTGTGATTTCTACCTTGGAGCATTGCTCACTGTTTGTCCTTATCCAGTAGCAGGGGTGTCTCCTTCAATTGTGACTTGTGTTGAGCTGAAGCTCAAAGGGTAGGAAAGAACAATGGAACTGAAGGAATGTTCTGGAGTCCTGAAATGTTTTTTCCACCAGAAGCTTGGATTCATCTCATGTGGATCCCTCCTGCTTCAATACTATATTTTAAAAGGTCTTTTAAAAATTGTTGAAACTCCTGCCTACAATACCTGTGTGACAAGAGACCCTTTCTTTGCTTGGAAATACCTTCACTGCATAATACTTTTCAATTGACAGTCATGATTACAAATCAAAATTAAAAGGGAAATCACATCAAATACCCCAGAATTCACCAAACAGCATGACATATTTTTGAGTAAGGAGGATTGATGGATGGCTTTTCAGTTCCCAGGAGTAGTTCTTTCTCCTGAGGTGACACTGGATGATGTTTCAGCATAAGGATGCTAGGGAGAGACTCTTCATTAGGGACTGTAGTGACAGGACAAAGAGTGATGGGTTCAAACTTAAACAGGGGAACTTTAGATTGGATATAATGAAGAAATTCTTCACTGTGAGGGTGGTGAGGTAGTGAAATGAGTTGTGAATTCTCCATCCCTGACAGTGTTTAAGGCCAGGTTGGACAGAGCCTTGGGTGGCATGGTTTAATGTGAGGTGTCCCTGCCCATGGCAAGGGGGGTTAGAACTGGATGATCTTAAGGTCCTTTCCAATCCTAAGTATTCTATGATTCTATGTCAATAATCCTCCTGGACCAGGCAGAACACATGAGTGAGCCCCAGAGGCATACTGCAGAGCTGGCAATGGACCCATGGCAGGGGTTCTGCTTCTCTAACCTGAGTTGGAATCCTCCAGGAGGGTTAACAAGATAACAGAGAATGGTGGACCTCTGCCTATAAATTATTTAAGCTTTTGAAAGGCTTTTGATAAAGCCCCTTATAGGATACTATTAAGGAAACCTGGTAACCATAGGTTGAGAGGAAAAGCCAAGGCTAGGATTAAAACTGAGATAAGATGGGGAGGGAAGGGAAGGAGCAAACAGCCAATTCTCTGCAGGCAAAAAGGGTAATAGGAGAGAGCCCTGAGGTCACCTGAGGCCCTGAGTGGTTGAATATATTTGTTAATACAAGCACAGAGGGGATGGGAACAACGTGGCTGTGGTGGTTGCTGAGGGCTACTTCAGAAAAGTCCTGGTGAAGGTGAATGGGGATGAGATGTAACAGAAGTCCTGTGGCAGGGTGAGCTGAAGCAGATGGTGAATGATGCTTCACTCACACTTGGGGCTGTGGTTGGGGCTGGCATGAGAGCTGGGTCACCCCAGTGCATTGTATCTGCTAGTGGGATATGGAGTGGGGCAGGTCATACAATGCACTGCCCTGAGCTCTGCCAAAGGAGCCAGCTCACATCCAACACCAAGGCACAAAGATAAGGTTCAGGTGGTAAAAACCCCAAAACCAGAGCAAATAGGCACCTCTTTACATTGTGGGATTGATTTACACCAGCTGAAGAAATGCCCCAAAGGCCATATTTCAAAAACTTAGCTATAGCCCCCCAAAACAATCATTTACCACTTTTCACATCAGAAACAAGGGTGGTATCTCCTTCTTTGCAGTGAGGCATGACTGGAGCCCTCTGGACTCAAATTGCATGCAAAAGCTGAGTTCCTGAATTTAAATATTAATCTAAGGGATAAACAAGGTCCAAAAGAGAGGTCTGGAAAAGCTACCTGATGAGCATAAAGAAGTATTGGCGATTGCCTCAGTGAACATTATCTGTCCTGTGTAAACAGCCCTGTGGAACAAACAGTCTGTGGACACCTGATTAAACAGTGTTTATGATAACTGTTTGAGAATGTCTTTTTAATTACTTTTGTGTGAAGGAATGGAGATTTGTCTCAGAAGTCTTTTTTCCGTTGTTTTTCTGGGCACAACCAGCTTGAAAAGCTACCTAACTTGAGAAACAGCTGCAAAGAAGATTGGGAAGTTGGGAAAAAGCTTTTTGTGTTTTCTGAGAGAGGAAGAAGAGATTACACTTCAAAATGTCTGCTCGTTTTAAAAAATGACCTGATTGGAACTTAAAAAGAAACCAGAAAGGAAAAGCCCAAGCTGGTACAAACCATTTTGAAACTATAAAAATTATTAATATGAGGTATTTCCTAAAATTTTCGTTAATTCAAGACACTTTTTTTTGTTAATTTTTATTCACAGTTATGATTTTATTTTTCCCATTAGAAAAGTTAAATTTAGAAAATTGGTGAAACTTTTGGTGACAAAGCATTTGAAAGAAAATTAATCCCGACTCAAATCCATGTAGAGATGAGCTGTGTAAGGAGGAATTAGATCTCTGCCGTAATCTCAGTCATGGGGTTTCCTAATTGTTTGCTCCAGGTTTTGAACATCCGCATCCTTTTAATGGATTTTCCTAGGTTAATTATGCCATTATTTCACTGTGCTTGTATAAAACTGGCTGTTCAAAGTCAACTGTAAATGAAAATTGCAGTTGTTAAATCGCTGGGGTGGCTAACTTGCTGGCTGCAAGACAAAACCAGCACCCACTAATTGGCCTTTAAACAAGGATGGTGGGGAAATGCTGAGACATGTCTCTGGCATCCATCGGGCACCATCCAACAGCAAACTGAGCGTCAGGAAGGCAGAAGTCAATTGAAAGACCCTACCGCTGCCAAGGTCAGCGTATTGCCGTGCTGTGGCCCAGGGGGACAATCTGGGAAGCTGAGCTGTGAGCACACTTTCTCTCTTCTCCCAGGTCACTTGCTGCCTGCAATGTTAATTATCCATTAAGAAAACAAACAAGCAAACCCATCTCCCTCTCCAAGGTGACTCCAGAGGACACAAGGAGAATGGGACAGCCCCTCTTGCCTGCTCTGCTGGCAGAGGGAAGTAGACATACACTTGACCTGTGTCCACACAACTGCTGACAGCAATTACACAATAAAATCAAACATACGAGCAAAAATCATCCAGGGATGAGTTTCCAGCTCTGCTGTTAGCTAGCTTAAGATGAGACAGTCTGTGATTTTTTTTAGCTTTTCTGGATCCTTCTATTCCTTTTTGCTTTTGCCCTCTTCTCCTTCATCCTTACCCTCACTAGACACAGATAGGGAAACAAGATGCTAACAGAACATCCTTCAGCTGAATTTGCCACCTTGTGGATGTCGCAGCGTTTTGCAGAGATCCCTCCATGGTGGCAGAGAGCAGCAGGAGGCAGGCTGCATGTGCTTGTACATCCATGGTTTTGCCACCTGTGCCCTCTAAGCTGCCCCTTGCCTCTCACTGGACAAGCATCAGCAAGAACATGCAGCCCAGGCAGATAATGTCACTTTAGACACCCTGCAGCTGCGTGGGACTCACGGGCTGCCAGGACACACCACAGAACGTGTCTCCTCCCTTGAAGCATCTTTAGATAGTTGTTTTTCCTGCTGAATAGAACAAGGTCAAAGTGCCAAAGTCTGCCATTGAAGAGAGTTGATATCTTCCACCAAGCAAGCATTATGTTAAGTGACAACCAGTGTTGCAGCTATATTTAGTTCTGTCTCTGGAACTTATGATGGTGGTCTCTAAAAAACCTGATTAGAGTCTAGGAAGTCTTTGTTCTCAAGGGCAAGTCCCTCCGGCAGGAGACATGAAGGCAAAGCCATGCAGCTGGGATAAAAGCAGGTACTACTGATTGCAGCTCTCTTGGCTGATCCTGGAAGTACTGTTTTGTGGACATCATGTACCCAGAGAACTGGAGGGCACAGTCAGAGGCTTTTCAGACTGTTCCTTGCCTTGGGGTAAAGCAGTTGTAGTGAAATCAAGCACGTATTTCTCTCACCATCCTTACAGATGTCAGGCAACAGAGCCTTAGCTGTGCACAAAGCTTTTTTATTTATGCTTCAACAAAACCTCTTGCTGCAACATGCAAGTGTTAAGAAAAAAAGAAAAGAAAGCTAAACTATTAAGTTTACCAAAGAGCTGTCTTTTTGACTTGTTTATCGTGAGCTCCTGTTTGCTGTAGCACCTCTTCAGTGCTGAAAACATATCTCACTGGCAAGCAAACACTCACTGGGATTAATGATAATATGGTCTGGGACATAAGTTGTTCAAGAACAGTACTAGAGACTGGTGAATGGGGTATCATGTTGGTACTTGGCGAATCTAAGAGGACCTCTGTCTTGAGATGCAGGTTCTGTGTTGCACTAAGGTACTAACTATACCCTCTTCAGGCATCAGATTTGTTGTCTCATCACCAGGCTCATGAGAACCAGTGTGAAGGTGTGCACATACACCAGGATAAGGCAAATTGAGTTTCAGTTCAGCTGCAAGTTTGGAAGGGGATTTGCTCTGAAGGAGCCTCACTGGCCCCAGCACAGGTTGAAAACAGTACAAAGTTAAAAAGCAGGCTACGTGCCTCATCAGGTTTTTGCATCACTCAGCAAGGTAGCGGTCTCGTTTAACATATTTATTAATGATCTGGAAGGAGAGGAAAACAGCTTGTTAATTACATTCTCCTGCCTCAGTTGGGAGGCATTGAGAATGCCAGCACAGATTGGGTAATAATAGAAAGAGACACCAGCGATGTTAGAAAGACAGGAAGGAAAGCAAATGAAATTCCTCTTGGGCTCATGCAAGTTGCAAAATAATTCAGGACTGGGATTTTTTAGCAGGAACAGTGAGACTGTTTGGGAAGAGACCCATGCCCAGCAAAGAAGAAAGGGATTTTAGAGCACCTATACAAGTTAAGGTACTCCTAGGAAGGGTAGCACAAGAGATAGCTGAGAATGGTAATGAAATGATCCTCCCCCATCTCCCCACCTGCATGCTCAGACTGCCATGCTCCTCACTGTATTATCAAAGCAGCAATGACGAACTGATGCTGTCTCAAGGAAGAGTTACAAATATGATCAGAGGCCCTGGGGAGGGGGGAATTGCTTCATGAGGGAAGATTAAAAGCGCTTATGTACGTCAAGCTCAGTTAAATGATGTGCAGGGACGTGGGATAACAGCTGACAAATATTTGAAGGGCATAAATCTAGCAATGACAGATTTGTTTGTCAAAAATAGATATGAGATAGGAGCTCTTGTGGGTGCAAGTGTCATTGTGGGTATACATAACATCTGTCACATCGCAGGTCAGGAAAGCTCTGGTGCCTGTACAGATGCTCCTCAGTACCAGGATCTGAGATACTGAAGGGAAGGGTGGAAGGTGAAATATCCATGTTTAACACCCCAGCTGATGCAATAACTCTGAGCAGGTTAGGTCCAGCCTTCTCCTTATAAGAGGCTGAACTACCTGCTTGTAAAGTAATGAGGAGGGGAAAAAGTTTCTGAGTCCCTTTTGTCTGCTTGGAGATGGGAAGGGAGCTGGGAAAAAGGAAGGTGTCCTGGATGGTCTCACCAGGTTGAGACCTCCAACACGAGCAAGCCTTAATGTGCCTCTCATGCACAAGGAATTGATGTGACTGCATGACTGCAAACACAGGCTAAACCTGTGAAAATGTCTGCAGACACCCAGATGGTGTCTCAGTCTCTGTCAAATATAGGTATTTTTAAAATTCTGGTTAAAAAATATAGACAAGGGATGAAGAAAAGCTCTGCCATAGGGACTGATGTGTAAGGGAAGACCTGTGCAAAGCTGCAAAGATGGTGTTTTGTCAGAGAGTGGCAAGTGATGGGAAAACAGGAACGTGCCTGTCATTGCTGAACAGGGGTATATGCCATCAATACCTGTCTGCAGCCTCAGCTGGCCTTCAGATCTTTCTGCTTCGACAAAGGTGGCTCAGGAAGCTCCTCAGGGTTGGCAGGGGGGATGCTGCAGATCTATTTATGGATTCACTTGAGAAAAATGCTCTTGTCTGTAATCTGTCAACCCTCATAGGTGGAGGAGGGCTCTGGAGTTGGGACCGCAGCAGTGTGAAGACAATCTTCATCTTGGCTCTGTTTGAAAGTCATTGTCTTGGTGAAACAATGGTATAAAAAATTCATCTTCTAGACTCAAAATCCTGGCTCTGAGCCCTGGGAGTAGCTCACTGACAGCTTAAGGCTGTGGAAGTTGGTTGGTGTAGGTCAGAAGTGATGGGTCTACCAGAGGATCTCCAACATTGCCTTCCTTACTCTCCCCTGGTCAGGATTTTCTCTCTGTTGCAGAAGTTCCCTAAGCAATGTATGTGAGATCACTTGTCCAAGAGCCTTTTAAAGAAAGTTTAGCAGAAGTAGGTGCCTTGCAGAGAGCATTCCAGTTCCAGCTCCAGAGAAATGGACTGGTAAATCTGATGGCTTTTTGCCATACCAAAAATGACAAGTGGCTTGTTTTTCTGATTCATGACACAGTAGCCTTCTGTGTACTCTGCAGGGTACTTATGCCCTCCTCATACTGGCTTCTGAACAACTCATCTGCCACTTCAGACTGCATCTGACTGCAGGATCTTCTCAAAAACCCAAGCTCTCTATGCACTGATAACAGAGAAGTGTCCTTTCAAACTTAAATTCCTCTTCTTCAACTCATGCTAAATACAGCACTTAGAGGTTTTACAGTGCTTTTCATTTTCAAAGTACTTTACAAACATTAATAATACAACACACATGAACTCCACTGCCACTGTAATACCGTAATCCTTTCTTTTATCTCCTCTCTGGGCTCTGAACTTCCAGCCCAACAGAAGCCCACAAGATCTGGAGTTCTCTGACAAATAAACACCGTTAAAAATAATCTCTGGTGACTATTCTTCCTGTTTTAAAGGCATCTCCCTTCAGCCCTTTATGCCAATAATCCATTAATCCTGTCAGATGCAGGGCTGTGAACCACATATGGTAATTGGCTTGAAGAATACTTTATTTCTGGGTTAGAGCTCTCTGGACTAGCTTCACAGCAGCCTTATAGAGCTTTATACACACACAAGGACCACATCCTTGTGATCCTGAGACTCAGTGAAGGCACTGGATTTTCCACCCATTGATCTAAACACAGCTCTAGCAGGAGGCTGGAACCTAAAAGCCAGCAGGCCCTTCTTTGCCATCCCTAAGTGATGTGGCTTGTCTTCGTGCATCTCATACAAAACAATAGGATGTTCTCCCTAATCTTGCTACCTGCTCCGTGTGTGCCATACAGAGCAGGCAGCAGCTCAGTGAGCATGGCTGACCCAATACAAATTGATCCCACCATATATTATGGAAAAATTAAATTGGATGTGACTTGCCCTAATGTGCCAGGCTGCAGCAGTTCAGTGGCTGTTTCATGAGAACCCAGCAGCATGGCAGGGAACCTCCCGAACTGAGCAGGACAGGGCTCAGTCATTTCATTCATCCCAAAGTACTTTTGTCTCTTGAGTCAGAGCTACCAGCTGTGCAGTTGTATGTCATTGTGGGACTTCACTCTTGTTCCTTTAACAGAGGGGCCTGGCTTGGCTTGTATTTCCTAAAACATCCCTGCCTGTTGCTCTGGATGCTGTATGGGTACACACTGAATGATTCCACTTAAATCTGCAAATCAGGGTGTCAGCTGCAGTTTCCAGGTAAGATGTGAGAAGGCTAAGGATTCAGCCTTGGTGTGTCTCACCTCTGACTACACCGGGTTTGTGGCCCTTGTGACTCTTCCAGCGACAAAACCAGGTCATTACTAAATGCTTTGAAGAAGCTGTGGGTCAGGTAGGAGGTCTATGGCAGGAACATGTCATTGGTCCAATGTCCTCACCACAAAGCTATCCTTCTCTGGGTCATGCCTTGCTTTCAGCTTGCTGTGGTTAGCAATGATCTTTTCAGACACCCGTACAGCATCTGCCTCTAATGCTTGTCTGCACATTTATTTTCTTTTTCCTATTTGCCCCCACTCAAATTTCACCAACCTTAAAAAACAATGTCAGTTCCTTCTCTTGATTTTGCATTCAGATTTAGCAACCTGCATCATAAATTTATTCTTAATAATTCTCCTTATCAAGCCATCAAGTAATTTTCCTCCCTCAAATTACTGCCTCCCCCACTCTCTCTGCAGCTCCTCCTCCTCTTTCTCCATCTCTTTTTTGTATCTGGCAATATTTCAGACTCCTTCCGTAATTTGCTTGACTGTGTAATTGATCAGAATAACTCAGTTTTACTACAATTTGCTTGAAATCCCTTTGTTAGCAATTAGAACACTTTGTTTAAAGACAAATAAGATTTAATGTGACTCTCTCTCTTCCTTGGCAGCCTCCCAGTCTGGTCTTTCCATGCCTCCTTGCGGCTGTCTGCTCCCTGCTCCCCTATTCAACAGCTGGCAACAAATCCTCTTGCCTCTGGGATTCTGCCCTCTGCCTCTCACACCACTGCCACCAGTGCTGCCCTGTTCACCTTCCTCACTGCTTTTCCAGGGTTTATTATACTACTATGGAGCATGTGGCATTCCTTCCTGTCCCTTCTTCTCCCTCTCCATTAAGATGCTCAGGCTTCAACTGCAGGAACAAACAGGTCTGAACCATCCGTCAAGACACTGAAGTATTTTTGAACCACATTGGTAACAGCCTCAAGCCCAGAGGGCAAAGAAGCTGCCTGTTATAAGACAGCATGCAGAATTTATGAAAGGGATGTGGGTAGGTGATATGCATGTTTCTGGATTCAAAGTCCTCCATTGTATGTACACTATGCTATTGTACATGCAATAACAGCACCTTGGATATAACAGTGTCTTTGACAGGCTGAGAAAGTTGGGGTTGTTCAGCCTGAAAAAGAGAAGTTGCGAGGAGACCTCAGAGCAGCTTCCAGTATCTGAAGGAGGCCTACAAGGATGATGGGGAAGGACTCTTCATTAGGGACTGTAGTGATAGGACAAGGGGTAATGGGTTAAAACTTCAACAGGGAAAGTTCAGATTGGATATAAGGAAGAAATTCTTTACTGTGAGGGTGGTGAGGCACTGGCACAGGTTGCCCAAAGATGTGGTAAATGCTCCATCCCTGGCAGTGTTCAAGGCCAGGTTGGACAGAGACTTGAGTGACATGTTCTAGTGTGAGGCATCTCTGCGTATGGCAGGGGGGTTAGAACTGGATGGTCTTAAGGTCCTTTCCAACCCAAGCCATTCTGTGATTCTATGATGCTCATGTGCTCTTGGTGTCTTTTCCTGAATATCTTCAGCATTCTCAGCACACTGGAGACAATCCCTGCATGATAAATGCCAGAGATTAGCTTTCATCTCCATTGGGAAATGGCTCTCCAGCTGTCTGGATTACTGCAGCTCTGATGCTGTCAAAATCCAAGGCCTCTCTGGTGGTCCCCTGTCTCACACAATCATCTCTTTTGCCTGTGTCTGGCTCTGAACATGACAATCAGCTGCAACCTGTCTTCTGTCAGGAAGGTTGTTCCTTCACCCTACTCAGTGTGATGAGTAGGATACAACTGTTGCTGCAGGACCTGTTCTTTTGTCTGAGACTTTTGCTATGATCTTGGCTTCACTTGGGAATGTGGGGACCCAGCACTGGGAAGAGGCTTCCTTGCTGTGCTGCTGATACTTGATGAGGCAGGAAGCATCACCTGAGACCTGGGCTGGCAGTGTGTCATTAACCTGCACCAACACCAGTACCTTGAACTAAGTGGTGGCAAGCCAAATGATGCCAAATGCAGAGCAAAACTGGCTCCCCATCCTGGAAAAGCCTCACCAGAAACATCACATTCAATGTTTGCCTTGCCTTGTGAAACTGTATACGCATCTGCTCAGGAGGATGCAGTAGTGCAGGCTCCAGTCCTGTGGTTATTTCTCCCAGGGGATTTTGGATCTAGCAACGTATATTCAATAGCCTGTTGCATTGTGTGCTGGCTGGGAGAAGCTGGGGGGAAGAGCTCATCCAGACATTCTGCTTTCTGCCTTAGTGGGTGTCTGTCAAAACAGTGAAGAAAATCCATGTGGTTATGATGGTGTGTCATGGAATATCAAAACATGCCACAGGATTTCCGGCCAAAATGTCAAGTAGGGTCTCCTGAAAATATCCGACCCCAGAATTACCCTCTACCAAAGCTCAGTGGAATTCCAGTGCGGCTGGACAGTAAGAGCCTGTTATTTGCAATCGACTCAGAACTGCTCTGTTAGCACTGGGATTTGGGCTGTTGAGCTCCTTCCAAGTACGTTTCATAAACCTGGGTTTAGCTTCTTGCTCTGAGAGCCTTTTCTGCAGAGCAGTTCGTATTCTGCAGCTGGCCCCATGCCCTTTGGCACTTCACGTTTTGAACAAAGATATGCAGTGTTTTAAATATTCTAAAATGGGCTCAGAAGGTGCTGCACATAACAAATGTAGGTGACCAGGGACCTACAGTCTCTAGCTTTGTTGGAGCTGTGACTATCTGATTTAAAAATCCTTAGCTGATTTAAAAACCCTTAGCTGATTTAAAAACTCTTAGCTGATTTAAAAACCCCAGCCTAAATCGATATGAGTTTTGGAGTTAAATGCTTAACAAGAGGAAAGTGGTATTGAGTGACAGCACACTGAACAGCTTTCCATAAGCTGAACACCAGGGGAGCTGCCCGTTTGGATTGGAAACAACTTCTTTTATACCAGCATTTGCAGACTGACATTTCTGGTCTGAACTGTCGCCTGGGACTCGAGAACAGCAAGGAAGGGAAGGAGGGCACAGCCTGACAGAACGGGCACCAAAAGATACCCCAGATCCACAACTACTGCTTATATTTTGCCATAGGATCTGGTGGTACCTGGAAGCAGAAGAGACCAGAGAAGGCACCTAGCTGTTGGGATTACAGACAGCTGTGCTTCACAGCAAGGGACATCAAATAAACCACGATGTTATTTGTGTTGTGTCTGGGTTTAATTCCTAATTCCTGTTAGCTGAGCTGGGTTTTGAAAAGAACCTGTTGCTTTTGTTTATCTGTTTTGGATCTTGATGCATTAAAGAGATGGAATTAGTGATGCAGTGGTGAGAAAAAATATAGGTTACTTTCTTCGGGGAATGTATCAGAACTACTTTTCTTTTACATTGCTGCTGCTGTCCCTCACCATCACCAGCCACAAGCAGCACTGTTTTTCCTAAAATGGCCCTTTAAGAAAAATACTTACTGTCAGGGTATGAAATCTGAGTATTGAAGGATCCTTTTACCCCTCAGGCTGAGAAAGGGTTGAGATGGTTGGTAGGTAGCAGCTTTGTCTGCCTGCCCTCTGCAATAGCAGGAGGGACACAGTGCCACTTACTGCTGTGCTGGAGATATCTTGGTGCTGCTGGCTGGGATCCTGGCCCAACCAGCTTGCAATGCTTCTCTTCTCAGAGCTCAGCAGTGTTCCATACAGTGTGGAATGACTTTCTGTATTTGTGCAGATCCAGTTCTCAATGGTAAAATGCATCCTTGGGAAGCATGCAAGTTGCAGATGTTAGTGGAGACTGACTGGGAGCAGATGTTTTAAGGTAAATCTTCCTGTGTCATCTCAGTCCCTGGGAGATTTCTGGATGGATTTCTCTGGGAGCCCAGGATCAGAGCTAAGGAGATTTAGCCTCTTCCTATACTGAAGTTGGTTATTTTCACATTCATATTCCTTTGTACCAGAGTAGGTCAAAGCCAGGTGGCATCTCCTCTTCCTCCCAGTCTGATGAAGCAAAACTTTTGAGTAGAGCATGAATGACTGTCATAGTCCATTGCTGAGGATGGTGAATACCAAGCCCAGATGTCAGTGAGCTAGCTGACTATGTCTCTGTTTCTTAATACGAATCTTGCTGGTCTTCAGTCTTCATGCAGGATGTTTCATCTGATGTAAATAGCAATACTTCAGCTTATATCAGACTTCTACTCTCTCACCCTGACAACCCTTCAGACTCCTCTTACAGGATGCAAACCCACTTGGCCTCTGTCCCACTCTCTCTTTAGCTCTGCAAGGTGAGAGGCAAAAGGCTGCTTCATTTTATTGTTCACTTCCATACAGATCCCTCAGATCCTGCAGCATGAATCTTACCCCATGTGTTATAACTCCTCTGCATTGCTCCTGCCTGGTCAGGGCAGCCCTAATGTAAACTTGGTCAGAAGAGCCAAGACAGCAATGGTCAAAGTAGCAGAGCAAGCAGTTTCCACTGTAAAATCCCAATCCTTGCAAAACATGCAGATGAGATTCAAATTTACCCCCCTTTGCAATACAAGTAGTCATCACTCATGCTGTCCTTCCTTCCCTCTGCTCCTCAGTGGGGTCCGGAGGCCAGTTATAAAACGTTCCTGTCCCTGATCCCATCCCGATGGCTCCCGATGCAACACCACATTCCTTCTGCCCGCGGACTGAGCTCCTATGGCTCGGGGGACGGGAATCCGGAAGGCTGATGCGTGCCTGTGTTTACTTTTTACACACTCTTGCTGTTTTATGGTGATTTTTGTGGTCGAGGGGTCAGCTGGGAGCAGAAATAATTTGCCTGCCTTGGGAAAAGAAATGTATCCATTAGCTTTCTTGGCTCTAGTTGGAAGTGCTCTGCTCCTCCCTTCTCCTTGCTGGAGAGGCACAGCATCTCCAAACAGCCCCAGGGACAGTGAAGTGCTAGCTGCATCCAAGTTCTGTCTGGCAGAATCAGACACCACCTCTGGGTTATGCTGTCAGAACAGCTCTTAGTGGGTCACCAGCAGCCACAAGCCTCTCAAGCCCAGGCTTGGAAATAGGCAGGAAAGATGCTGATACCCAGGCAGCAAGGGGTTCTGTCCCAGAAGTGTTGTGGTCTGTGCTCTAGGGATTCAGCTGAGAGGGGTTCTTGTGTTTCCTTTGCTTGTCCTCTTGAAATCAGACACAGAAATGTCCACAGTCCACCTCTGAAGGCTTCACTCATTTCCCCTCTGCGGTGTCTGGTGTTGCTGGTCATGCCTCATCCTGGGCAAGATAACCAGAGGACTGTCTGAAGCTCCCTGTATTTTTGTGAGTGGAAACCTTGCCAGGCATTACCTTTCCAGCCAGCCTTTCCAAACCATTTCAGCCTCTTCCTCCCTCTTCCCAGCATGACCAGAAGCAGTCACCATGGTTATGCATAGAGGCAGTGCCGGGACTAAGCCCAGAGAGACACCAAGATCTGCTCCACTGGATTCAGCACCTAACTTGGTAACTATTAAGGAGCCATCCATCCCATCAGGGACCACACAGGCCGTGTGTGCCCTTTTACAAGCTGCAGAGCACCCATGACCTTGTATTTCAAAAAGCGTCTCCTGAAACAAGGGAAGAATCAAGATCCCTCTGCAACTGTTATATGGGGCAGAGAAGATCCACTGTTGAGCTGTTCTCTGGGGAGAAATTTCTCCAGGCCAGCTGGTCCCGGACAAGGGGATCTTTCAGATCTGCTGCTTGCATGTTCTGCCACATTTCCAGCCGCCTGCCTTAAAGACTATTTGTCTGATCACCAAGCTGAAGAGCAAATAAGCTGGAAAACTGCAAGGTATGGAGAGGCAAGCATCACGAAGAATTCAGAACAGAGTTAAAAGATGAATCTTCCCCATGACATGATGTAACTCTTTCTCTGTGGCTTTAAGCAATGTGCTGACAGCTGCTTTACCATCATCACCCTCCTCCCCGAATCAGAGTCAGCAGATGGTCCAGTTTGACAATCCTGGAGAGTGAAATCCTTTGTCTTACCCTGTAGAGGAGGGAGATGGACAAAGCTTCTCATACTGTGATCCTTCAGCCATGCCTGGAAAAGGGGAAACTGGCACATGAGGTCTATGAATCAGAGTCTAGAGTATGTCCAACTATGGGAAGATGGACAGGGCCCACTGCAAGCTGGGTATTTCTTGCAAAGTGATTTTGTCTCCTGTTGGAGCAAATCTAACCCTAACTGAGCTCTTCTATAGGTCTGACAACAGATCCAGTGTGCACACAGCCCTGTGTGACAGCTGAGCTGTCAGGGGTGTAAATGCTATAAAGAAACAGAGTTCTGGGAATCAGAGGACCACAATGGGACATCTGAAGTGATTTTGTGCCGCCAGATTGCTCACACACCCTGCCCAGCAAGGCAGAAGTTTAACTATGGGTCTCTCAGCAGTGCAAGAAGGATGTCTGAGCAGTCACATATGCCTCTGTCAGCAGGGACGTTCTTGGACATGATGGATGTGGCACTGAACACCTTGAGTGTACTTCTGATTTGAGAAGTTTGGGGGTTTCCATGTATCATAGAGAGGAAATGATCCTTCAGTAATTAATCAAGATAGTGATTAATGCATTTTTCCTTAGCTGAGATTTAGCTGCATTATTTCTCAGTCACAGCTGGAGGTAAGGAAGATAATAAATCCTGAGTGGCAGGGGAAGTAAGCACAGGGAAAAGTTGCTCATTGTCTTTTCCAACACAAGTACTGGGGGCAATGAACAAAATTAGCAGGTGACAGGTTCAAAACAACCACCTAATGCAGTTGTGAACTCCTTGCTGTGGGATATTGGTGGTGTTAAAAACTTTAATGAGTTCAAAAAAAAGCTTCTGGAGACATCAATGGCAGCCACACTTACGGCAGAAAGTACCAAGATGCAAGTCACGAGGCAGTGGGAAATATTGATTAGATATGCTGGCTCATGCTCCTGCTCCTCTCTTGGCATCTGCTGTTGGCTAGCCCTGGATGCTGAGCTAAGGGGACCTTTGGGATGATCAGACAAAGCTGCTTTCAAGCAGCAGTTGATTGCAAGCCTGGTTAAATTCCAAGTGTCCTGTTGCCTTCTTCCTAACCTGGTCTGTGTAGGCAGCTCTCACAGCTCCCACTCTGATGCTGCTGCTGAGCAGCTCCCAGCTTTCTGTATCCCTTGGGTGTCTCTGTGTGATCATCTGCTGTAGCATAGGCTGCCATAAAGACAATCTTGTTTGTCAAATGAAAAGAGTCCAAGAAGATTTGTCATTTGCATTGCTGAGACTAAACAATACCCTTTATTTAAGAAAATAATAAAATAAAATAAAATGAAATCATTACTAGCACTGTTTTCTTCAAACTTGTAGTGATAAACACCCAGTCATAGCTTTGCTAAATAATCTTGCAGCCTCCCTTCTGCAGCAGGCGATAAAGCAGGAATAACAAACTACCTGGAACTGGCTACACACCAGCCACCACTCCGTCAGCACAGATAGGAGTTAATTATTTCCTATCAGCCGAATAGGTCTGGGAAATAAGAGGCAATGATTTCAAGGCTCTTCTTGTTAAGCAACAGTGACAAAAAAGGGAGGATATTAGGATTATTGTCTACTCCTTTCATGAAGAGTAACAAGGATGGTTGGAGCAGAGCAATTAAGGAAGAAGGGATTTCATCTCCAGCAACTGAGTTAATGAAATAAGAGATATGTCTATGAGAGGAATCCTTGAAAATACTGGGGGTAATGTAGTTTATCATAGGGGGAATATTTGAATAACAAAGATTTCAGTCCCCTATTGTAATGCCATGACGGATATGCATAGTAATGGGAGAAACACGTACTCAGGCCTTGAGCTGAGCATGTACTGCAGGGTATTACTCCACTGTAGGGACAGCCACCATCACCTTTCCTCTTCACATCTTTCCAATTACATACCGCTCTATTCCTCAAATGTCAGTGGTCTTCTTAGGAGCCCTGGTTCGGCAAAGAGGAGGTTCAGAGCAGCCCTGAGGAAAAGGACTTGGGGTGGTGGTCGATGAGAACATGAACATGAGCCGGCTTCAGTGTGCGCTTGCAGCCCAGAAAGCAACCATATCCTGGGCTGTATCAAAAGAAGCGTGACCAGCAGGTCGAGAGAGGTGATCCTGCCCCTCTACTCTGCTCTCGTGAGACCTCACTTGGAGTATTGTGTGCAGTTCTGGTGTCTTCAACATAAAAAGGACATGGAGATGTTGGAACAAGTCCAGAGGAGGCCAGGAGGATGATCAGGGGACTGGAGCATCTCCCATACGAAGACAGGCTGAGAGAGTTGGGGCTGTTCAGCCTGGAGAAGAGAAGGCTGCATGGAGACCTCATAGCAGCCTTCCAGTATCTGAAGGGGGCTTATAGGGCTGCTGGGGAGGGACTCTTCATCATGGATTGTAGTGACAGGACAAAGGGTAACGGGTTCAAACTTAAACAGGAGAGGTTTAGATTGGATCTGAGGAAGAAATTCTTTCCTGTTAGGGTGGTGAGATGCTGGAATGGGTTGCTGCGGGAGGTTGTGAGTGCTCCATCCCTGGCAGTATTCAAGGCCAGGTTGGATGAAGCCTTGGGTGACATGGTTTAGTGTGAGGTGTCCCTGCTTATGGCAGAGGGGTTGGAAGTAGATGATCTTAAGGTCCTTTCCAACACTAACTATTCTATGATTCTATGATTCTATTATTCTATGTATATTCCTCTTCTGCTTAGGGAGTTTTATTACAAGAGATGGTCTTCAGACTTCCTGTGTGGAGATGGAGTGGGAAATGCATTAGGATTCAGCAGCTGCGACCTGAGCCAGAGACAAAGGACATGGTCCCGAACCCTCCTCTGCCTATGCTGGCACTGCATTGGCATGTGCAAATGTGAAGCAAATGGGTCTGTTTTCCTTTGCTGCCCATGACTCAGTTCTAAGGCAGAATATCATCTCTGTACTTATTTCACTGTGATGACCAAAGCAGACCAGTATACTCCAGTATGATACTGATGCAGGACTGTAGACAGGGATCCTAAACCTCTTTTCCTATAAATGTGGCTTCCATATCAGGAATCCCTCTCTTTGGAACAGGATTTCTATTCCTATTTCAGCCACAGCTCCATTAAGCAGTGTGATTTTTACCAGTTAAAGCTACGCCACTAAACCCCTCAATTTATAGTTTCAGGCTTATTCTTCACACACGGAAATAGTTATACAGGCATAAGGCACCTTTAGCCTGAGATAACCAAGTCCATGCGAGGGCAGGTTGTACTACTTTTAACAATACCAGCACTGTTAGAGAGTTAGCTATCACTTGCTAATCACAGACAAACCCCGTGTTAGAAACTCCTTTTCTGACTGCTGTTTTTTATAAAAATGGTGCTCCATTCTTTTCTAAGACTAATGAAATATGATACAGGAAATCAACATGGCATCGGATATTTATTAGAAATGTAACCTAAACCTGAGAAACATGTCAATGCAATAAAAATACAGATTTGCAAAGACAACAGAACATGACCAAATGCATCATGAGAAATAAATCAGAGACTACCTTCAACTTATATTTGGAAAGATGACTGTTCTTTATTCACTTTAATCATAAATTCCTCAAAATAAGACCTCACTTATACCAGGAACAAGCTGCCAAGGGTTATATTGCATTAACCTTCTAGGGATTTCTTCAGATACGATGGGCTAGGCTTCTTGGCTGAGCACAAACTGCCAGACTCATTACAGACAGGATGTCTGGACAGGTTGTATTGAGGGGTTACACTGCCTGAACCTGCCCCTTCTGGCCATGCAATCCAAGGCACTGTGGGTGCAGGAGATCTCAGCTTTTGTCCTAGTGACAGTAGTGCTGTAAAAAGAAATACAGACATGTCCAGCTAATTATTTATAACCCAGTTCACAAAGGTCCTTGTGTCAGACGTGGATTTATGGGAAGTCTCACATATACATACTCGCAGGCATGTTACATCTGCCCTGGGACTGTGCCAATCCCACATTACCTATTAAGCAGCCACTGATGGTGTTCATCATCTAAGACGGCAAAGCTTTATCATCCCCCACTAATATCACTGCTTGAAGCTTCATGTGTGATCCTGTGTGATTTGCGCTGTGTGTGTGTCTCTGAACATCTTTATTGTGGACTGGAACACCCTTGTGCAAGGGGTTTTATGCACGCATTACAAACTGGCATAATCCTGAGGGTCTTCTTTGCCCCCACTGGGAAACTGGGATAACCAAATGCAATCCATGGGCATTGTTTGCTTTTTGTTGATGAGCAGTTGTGTCTCCTGCTCTGTGAAATGGCAGATTGTGCAGGACAAGCATAGGCACAGGATGGTCATAGGAGTCACTGCAAACCCAGGGACCAGTCTCCTTTGGGTTCAAGTAGGGACCATACATCCAAATTCAGCTGCTTATGTCCAGTTGGACTCATTGGCTTTCTACAGCCATTTGTGCTTGGTGGATCAATACCCTACTGAAGAAGCTGGCTGTAGATCTGAATATCAGAAGAATGATGGATGTCCCTTGCCAGGCAAGGGGAAGTCTGTGTGACTCAAATGAGCTGTCAGCCTCAGGCAAAATGAACATCCTTGAGGCTTAGCAGCCACCTCAAGATGCTGAAACCTCTCTTCAATGCTCCAGCCTACCTTCATGAAGCCTCACAGCAAACATAGACCTCTGCCAACCCCCCCACTGATCCAGCATTCTTCTCAGAGCAGATAAATGCCACCCTTTGCATGAAGAAGCCCATGTAGCAGCAAGTCTCTGCTCAGCCTTGCAGCACACCTGCTGTGCCAGCTCATTAGTGTGCTGCTGGAGCTACAGCTTTAAAAGCAATGATGGGGTGAGCAGGCAGCCCCCTAAGCATGGCAATGTGATCGGAACTGTGCAAATTGTCCCTTAGAGGTATTGGCATGTTAACAGAGCATTTGCCATCAGTGTGGCTCCATGTCTGCTGCCATCCTTGACCAGCCTCTGTAGAGGGCTTGTGGGAGTGGATTCAGGTATGTGCTCCCATGAAGAGCTACCTTACTTAGGAGACCCCTACTCACCTGATACTCTGTGATCCCTTAGACCAATAAAGTATGAGAGCTGGTTCTGCTTTGGGAAAGCTGGGTGTTGAGCTTAGTACTCATCCTTTGAAGAGCTCCACTGTGAAAATAACTT
Organism: Agapornis roseicollis; assembly: GCA_002631895.1. Lineage (NCBI taxonomy): Eukaryota > Metazoa > Chordata > Aves > Psittaciformes > Psittacidae > Agapornis > Agapornis roseicollis. Next base: position 44,443 of record NDXB01006408.1, on the reverse strand, counting down.
TGGCCATGACAGGAAGGACCACAACTGATATCTAAACCATATTCTGAGGTGGAGACAGTAGGGGAAATGAAGTAGTCTTTTCTGGGCTCCCACATGCAGCTCTCAATAGCCCCGAGAGTATTGAAAGAGCCAACACTCTCATGAGATTGCAGTGCCTACTCCAAGGACAGACACCCATGTCTTCAAGAGGGTTTAGGAAATCAGGTCTCATCAGCTCCAGTACCAAAGTCCTTCAAGGGGCTTGTCTTCCCACTTCATCACTTTAATGGCATGAAACCCTAATATCTTTTGGATCTGTGACATCCGCGGCATTGTTAGTTTAGCTTCCCATCAGAAACTGGCTTCAATAAATGGTTTTCTTGGGCTGTTTGCTGTTTCAGTATAAATGGCTTCAGAACAGCAGGCTTTGGTGTTGTTTCTGATACTGTGGTTTCTCTTCTAAACACATCAGGTTTTCCATCCTTGGTAAAAAACAACCTGAAGTTTCCTATTCTCCAGCAGGTTAAGGGTCTCCTGAGCACCCTGACCACTATATAATCTCTGCTCCACAGTGCCTGCTCTTTATCTGTCTCAGTTATTTGTGCTTGACATGTGGACTGATCAGTCCAGCTGGGAGTACTCAGATATGCACCTGTAAGCTTAGCTTGCTATTAAACTTCTTTGTGAGTCTTTTATTCTTTGTCTTTTAAACTGGTAGACTCAAAAGCACCCAGCTAAAATACAAACCTGTGTTGTGTCTGTTGTTTAGACTCACAATGCTTGGCAGCTCTTATTTCATACAACTCTCACGCTATACAGATGAGACAGACACAATATGGAAGAAAAGAAGAGAGACAGAAATAACCACCCAGCAGGGACCTGCCAAGATACTGAAGTTCTCTACTTTCCTCTTAGCCATGAGATAACACCTAGGTTATGCTTCTTCCCAATGCACCCCTGTGAGGTGGTTTGCTCTCAAACATCTCTGCTAGCTGAGCAATACAGATGGTGTTCAAAAAGGAGACTGTGGTCCATGGGATTGCAGCACATAGAAGAAAACCACTCAGCTTTCTCCCACAAGCTCCTTTGGGGTCAATTCCAAGCAACATAAGCCGCAGGTGTGCCTGTAAATGTGCTCCAACAGTGCTCCTGCAGCAGTTCTGGTCACTCTTACCAGAGTTGCACCCACTCACTGGCATAATCTGGCCAAGTATATTTGGCCTTTGTGTCCAACTCCCAGTGTTTCTGCCTTGTCTTGCATGGATGTACTTAGCTTTGATCAACCTGAACACATCTAAACAGCCTCATCCCTTCTTAGCTTTTGTACTATTTAAGAGAAGCAGACATGCGCATCACACTTCAGTTGCTGTTCAGAGCCACAGAGATTCATCTCCTGATGACTTCCTCCTTCCCATGGATCCAAGTTCTCCTTTCTGCAAAGTTGCATTCAAACTTGGAAGCAGCTTCCTTCTCCAAACAAACTTGATTTTTCTCCTCAGAAGATTTATTTAGGCTTGTTCCTTCATGTCACAAACCAGTTATTTGTATGTCAGAGTGCAATATGGCTGTATTGAACCATGATGTCTGTTTTGTACCTGTATTGAAAGATTGGCACTATAGCAGTGTTTGTTTGAACTTGCCTGCAGGCAGCCTGTTATGCTGGAAGACGGTAAGGCTTCAGTCTGGCGCTGTTGGCTTTGATTTGGCTTTGAATTGCTGGCTCATCTCCAATAGTTTAATGGTCTTCCTGCAAAGGTATCAAAGCAAGCAGAAGGGGGAGGGAACAGAGGCTCTATTTACTAGTAGGGCTCTGATCCATGCAGGGACTGAATGTCTGCAAAATAAGAGCTTACAAACAGGCCAGACTTAGGCAGTGCTGGCCCTGAGCAAGATTTGGACCAGAATAATGATAATTTTGTTACAAAGCAAGCTCCACATTCAAAGTGCAGCATTGCTCCTTCGATTACATACATGTAGCAGGAATTTCCCTTAGGATAGTTCTGGTTGGAGGTTACCCCTCATACAACCACAACCACATCAGCACGTCCAGAAGTTTGCAGCCTGTACTTAGTACTTGCTTTTAAGGTCTCAACTGGAAGTTCAGCCTATACAAGGTCATTCAAGGTCTATGGTGCCTCTCCGAAAAAATGATGTGTTATATCACCTGAGCTATGAGGAATAAGTCTTGGCACAGAATTGTTGCAGAAAAGCTACTGCATGATGATGGACAGTAGGATGTCCCAGGAGTACAGGATGCTGTCAACTGTGGCTTAAGACAAACAGTGTGCATGGCTTACTTCCACACTGAGAATCCTTCTACCACAGAGAAGTGAGATTGGACCTTCTGAGGTTCATGACTGAGACCACTCAGTGCATGCTTTTGGGGTAAAACACTGGCATTGCGCCTGATCTCCCCTCAGAGATATGCAGTAGGTCACTGAACCTGGCTGTACACATGTAAGTGAGTGCAAATGAGAGGTAAACTGTAATAGTGTAAGTGTCCTTGGTCACCATATGTTGGGTAACTTGCTCAGGGAGGAGACCTCTTGCAGCATGTCTGAGCTCTTGGGGCATTAGCATGTGCTGGCATGTTCATTCAAACCGAGGCAGAGCAGGGAACTTCATTCTTGTTTTAGTATCCTTCCTTGCAAGCAAAGCTCTGCATCTTCACTCCCCAGGACAGTAACTAATGGCATAGCTGATCATCCTCAGTGTCTGCATATCAAATTGAACCAGCGTGCCTTTTATGGGACGTTTTGCAAAAGAGACACCTCTGCCAAATACCAGCCTTTCAAGAATAATTATTCTTTGGTTATTTTTCATGCAGTTTCCTGTATCTTGTGACACTATGCTAGAAAGTGGGAATTAATGTTGTGCTGCTCAGCTTTTCTCCCTTTCAGCAAGCACTGATTGTTTTTTGTTGTTTCTCTCCTGTCTTAGCAGGTTTATTTCTCATATATATTTGTGATAGACTTTTGTACCAGTGAAAGAAGCCAGACTGACAACCAGCCCAGGGGAATCTGTCTCTTGCTTGGTAGAATGCATAGCAGCAAAGGAAAAATCTTTTCCCCACAATCTGTCCCATCTGGACCTGGGTGCTCCCTCTTGAAACAAAAGCACTACTGCATGAAAACGTGAGAGAAAACATGAGAAACAAAACCAAACCCAAACACATCCTGTTGTCAAAGCAAAACGCAAACTTCTGTGAGAGCAAGGGAGCAAGTTGACTTACACCAGCTCTGCATCCCATCCCCAGCTTGGCTGCATTAGTGACTAATCCTTGAAAAGCCCCAGGTAGGGGTCGATAAGCAAATGTTATTCCCCCGGAGTGCGGCAGGGAAATTGAGCCTTTGTGACTCATTCAGCCCTCAGCCTCACTGTGGAGTCTGCAGATTGCGGAGATCTCTGTGATGGAAATGCTTCAGCAGAGTATCGCAAGCAGGGCACTTAAATGCAGGTTTTGGCCCCCAGGTAAATGGTCTGATTGGAAGCCAAGTGGAGCTGCAGTGGTAAATTGCTATTCAGCTCTGTCTCATGCAGGCTGGATGTTGTGCAGTTAATGAACCAGAACCCACATCAGCAAGGATAAAATCCGACTTCGCTGCAATGACCCCCTCCCCAGCACACCCCTGGGGCAGCCTGACCCCATCCATTGGATTGTTCCCTCCCAGCATGGCCAGGAGAGGCCATGTCACTGGTACCTGGTTGGGACACGGAGCTGTGTGTGTCTGATGATGCAGCTGGATCCATGGGGCTGATGGAGACAGTGCTGTGCAGCCAAAATAAATGGTGCTCATGTCAATACAGAAAAGTTTCCAGCTGAGCCGGGGAGGCCCGGGAGGGAATCGAGTTGCTCAGCAATGTTAGAGCTTAGTGACCTCCATCCTGTTCGCCCTCTTGCATTTGACTCACACGGGCAGAGTTCAAGCTGTCCTATGTAGCATTCACCTGGGAATTTCCTGACTCTTCAGCTGCGTCTTGTATCTGAATGACACATTAGACTTTCTAAAAGCTATTAAAGCTGCAGGAAAGACATTACCTTATCAGGCTACAGCTGCAAGCTCTAAATCCATGAGGGCATTTTGATGGGCTTACACTGGGTGCCATTCAAACAAGCAGGGCATGTCTCTGGGCTCCTTATGCCTAAGCACTGCAGAGGTTTGCCTGTGTTGATAGTGTGCTAGGGTCTTGCAGAGACAGGCAGCAAGTACAGGGTAAGGGAAAGATATCTTTGTGTACATGGTGATGGATGGTGTCTGTAAATGAGTAATATGGCCTGCAGTAGGGCTGTGCTTTCTGAATTAGGGAAGTGGAGATATTTTGTGCATTCATTGGACACATGTGGTTACAAATGCATGTGTGTGTTTATTTGTTTGTATGTACTCATGTTTAATGCTATGGAATATTTACTGCATGCTTGCAATGTGCTGAATGTGTGTATGTGTGTGCAGTACAGCCTGCCTGCCAACTGCGCTGATGAGCACAACTTAAGTGTGTTCATGGTCAGAGCACAGAGGCATTGCATCTGTGTATACAGGTGTAATGACTGTTTCTGTACTGTTGGGGTCTGTGCTTGTGTGTATTCCTAGGGTGTATAGGCGTCCTGCCTGTCTGTGCCTTCTGCCCCAGTAAACTACTGTTTGCATGTGTAATGCTCTGTGTATTCAAACAAACCGAGCTCTCTTTCCTTGCACTGTGTGTGCTTCCTTGTGGGCTGTTCATGCCTCTTCCTGTATCCCTCTGATTTCCAACCACTGCTGCTATGTGCCTAAGTGGGAAACACTGAACAAATGGTTTAAGAGCACAGCAGTCTTCTGGCACTGGAAAGGCCCTGCATGGTTCTTCTGTGTTTTTGCCAAGCTGAAGCAATATTCAATGCCTACTGTGCAGGATGTAACCCAGAGTGGCTGTGGCTTGGCTGGAAGTTCCAGCATGGAGCTGGGGATCAGTACCCACCACACCCCTTGGTGTCAATTCCAGACTTGCCTTGCAAAGATTTCTGTCCTTACTCTGTGCAATGGAGAAAGATGACTTGAGTAGGCATGTGCCTGTAATGTCCCATCTTTAAGTTAATTAACTGCCCTCCATAAGGAAATATAGTCCTGATTCTGCTTGCACTTCACAGACCTGAATCAGCACTTGTTGACAGTGTAAATCCCACTATAGGATGTCAGTGTCTTGTGCAGGACTAGGACCAGGTCACAGCAAGCATTCAGGATCCTGAATCTTCCAGAAGTTATTGCCAGTGAGCTAAGCCTTGGCACAATCAATCTCTGCTCATGGTCTGGCCCTCAGGCCAGGTCAGGCTGGGCGCTTCCGAATGGAAGGAGACAGTCCTGAGCACAGAAGTGGTTTCTGTGGCAAAATCACCAGAGGGAGAAGACTGCCAATAATAACTCCACTCCCTGGCCAAAGGTATTTCTTTTAGAAAAGCACGTTTTCTCAGTCCGTTGCAGAAGTCAAATGCCAAGAGGAGGAAGAGTTCATCTGCAAGTGTTCATTCCCTGCCGCAAGGCAGGATTGTCTTTATCTTAGACAGGTATGCATTTAACTTCTTTGTAGGTGCCTCAAGAAATGAAGATTTCACCTCCATCTCACACAACCTGTCCTAGCACCTCATTATTCCTAGTGTTAGAGGTTTCCTACCATCTAATCTGAGCCTCCCTCCTAGGTGAGGACTTCTTGTCCCATCCCTAGTGTCCACAGAGAATTCCTTTCTGATCTGAAACAGCTTTTCAAACATCTAAAAGCTATGCTCCTGTCTTGGGCTTCTCTTTTTGAGACAAAAAAGCCCCAGTGTCTTTGATCTTTCCTTACATTGTTTTCACTGCTTTCCTCTGGACAGCTGCCAGAAGATCCATCTGTCTCCTGAAATACCGCACACACCTTGGACACAGTTTTGCTCGTATCTGGAAGCCCAGATTTCTGCACCATTGCATCTGTTTCAAATTCAGGTCACATTCACAGCAGTTGAGGTTTGCAGAAATGACTGGTAGAGGTGAGCAGAGAAATGTCCTGTGAGAAAACCTGAGCCTGTGGCACCTGGGTGCTTTTTCTCCCCCCAGTCCAGCAGGAGAGCTCAACAGATGGGAACTATTCATGAGGTGCGCTGCTGGTTCCCAACCACATGGAACTGCTCTGAGTGCCGCTGAATTTTATTCCCAGTTCACCACTGTGGTCAGGGCAAGCTCAGTGCTCTCAGCATCCTGTCTGGCACGCCTCCAGCCTCTCCAGCAGATAGAAAGGGACCTGTATGGTGGAAGCACCCATGGCCTCAAGGAGGCTTTGGGACTCAGCGCCAAGCTGTCAATCAGCAAACTTCAGTGAGGGTGAAACCCTGTTATCTAGTGGGTATTCTAAAACAGTTGACTGCCTGCTCCAGGAAAGGGATCTGAGATGCCACGATGAGAAGTTAGGGATGTGATTTTTAAGGGATGCACATTCACGGTTTCTTGCCAAGACACATTATCCTACCACATCCTCAGCAGGAGAATCCAGAAGCCACAAAATCCTTGTTAAATACAAAGAAGTGCTGTCTGTACTGTTTTCTTTTGAAGTATGAAAGATGAGAAAAGCCCCTAGCTCACAAATTCCAGCCAGAACAGAAAAAACACAGTCATGGCACAGGCCTGAGCCTTCCCGGTGCATTGCTTACTCATGGGGTGCGTCTTCTCCATGGGAAGTGGGGTCACCTTGCTACAGCAGCTCTGGGAGCCCTTGCCCACCCATTAGCAAACCAGCAGGTGCTTCAATGGGATTTTTCTGTCAATGGAAGAAAAACAGCTTTAGTGGGAACTTCAGAATCAGCAATTTTACCCTTTATCCGTAAGGTGCTGAGGGTTTTTTTTTTACTATTATTATCTTTGTTTGTTTGTTCTTCTCATTCATGGAGATTTTTTACTTGTTTTTTTTTAATGAGAGGTGGAAAGAAAGTGAATGAATAAAATCCATTAAATATAATTGGTAGCTTTAATGTTTATGCCATATCTAACTGCCTGATCCTGCCATTACTTTCCTCTGCATCCTGCTGTACCTGCAATTCAAGAAAATTGTCTCCCAAATTGCCGTCTTTAGTTTGAGATCCACGTACAACTTGGCTGTAAGCAAAGGATGGAAATGAAATGGACGAAAAATTTAATCCAGCCAGGATTTCCTTGCGTTTTCAATAATCCTTGCTGTCAAACTGCAAGTCCTGCTTATTAAAGGTCATGTATATTAGAGAATGAGGCAGGGAGAAATACAGAAACTGACATCTTTAGCAGTGCAACTAAATAAAAATAAAATAAATTATCTGTGCTTGCATCTACACCTTTGCCTCTGTGTACAGGCAGGGAGACCTATACGAAGTTGAGGTTTTTTTCAGTGACATGTATATGCAGAGACCTTTGGCAGAAAGCTACGACATTCAAGCTGCACTGAGATTTGTCATCAGAACAGGCTAAAATCCCTCTGCTTCACACTTAAGTGATTGGATTTCATCTCCTAATTTGACCTAACAGCCCCCAGAGATTAATGAAAATTTCCATGTAGGTTTTTTTCATTTTGTTTTCCAAGTGAAGTGTTCTTCCATCCCCCACCCTTCCCTAAGGAGGTTGTTAAAAATTACCCTTTTTGGAAATATGGTCCTAGTTATTCCTCCTTTATTAGGGATTTTCTAGCTAAACCACCACTGTCCTAGTTTCCAGTAAACTCACAACTTCACACACAGATGCACATCCTAATGTCTCCGCTGTTAAACTGGTTCTCAGATCATCTGCACTGAGTTCTTCTGTTCCCAAAGAGCAACCTCTTGCCTCTAACTCTCTTTCTCTTTCTTTTTCCTCTTCTCTCCTTTTCTCAGCCTCCTTTCAGTAATCACTTATTTTTAGGACCATTAATTTGAAGGTTCCAAAACTCAAAAGCATAAAAAATAAATGCTAAAAGAACAAAACTCCTCATTGCTTTGGAGAGTGGTGGTGAGCCTGGGGAGAGATGAAGAATAGGGATGAAACAGAAGAAAAGAGCAAATCTGTGGAAGAATGGTTCTGTGGAGAATCATTAAGAGCCAGTATATCATCACTGGGTCAGGATGTCCCTGTTTCACAAATTGCTTGCAGAAGAATTATCTTTTTCTTCTTATTCATCCAGGTATCTGTTGTTGGCCATCTTTGGGACTGGGATATGGGATTTTTGGTCTTACCTAGTTGTGCTAACAGCTGGACCCAGGGTGCATTGTGCTGTCAGGACTCTTGTGCTTGGAGTCATGTCCTCTACCTGCATGTTTCTAGCTGAGACCACTCTAGGGCCACGCTCGATATCAACATGATCTTATGGACATACCTCTAGATCCATAATCCCCTGGGGTCTGAATCATGTGCTAGAGCTGACTGTCTCTCTAAGAGCAATGGGATACTGGGTTTCCTAGCAGTAAGCAAAGCTGATGGAGAATCCAGTGTGCCAGCCACCATTTGCCAGCATCAACAGCAATCCCACTATGGACAAGGACACTATTTGCTGAATGATGCTGCCCATTGCCTTGTCCCGCTTCTGCTTGCTACCACATCATGTCCCCACTGAAGGGACAGGCACAATAAATATTCATAGTGCACTTATGGGTCTATTAAAAGCTACATTTTTTTTTTCTCTAAGGTAGGTTCATCTATTCTGATTATGCTAAGGGCCTACCAACTCACTCTCTAAATATGCCATCGCCCTAGTGATAAATGCAGCTGCTGGAGTGGGTCCTTTCTGGCGTTAATCAAATGCTTTAATGAAGTCAGTGTGCTGTTCATATGCATTTAAAATGCTTGGTCCCAGCCTGAAGAGGTGCAGTACCTCTGTAGCTCTTGTGCCTCTGCACCAGAGGTAAATAAAGCACTTAAGGCCTGTGCTGGGAAGGGATGAATACCTATTTATTGCTGCTCATTCTTTAGGCACCTCCCAACCTTTTAATTAAAAGTATTATTAATATTTTACTGCCTCCACTCCCAGGGCCACACAGTCTACCATGAGGTGTCCCTGCCCATGGTAAGGGGTTGGAACTGAATGATCTTAAGGTCCTTTCCAACCCAAACCGTTCTGTGGTTCTATGATTACACAGGAAAGTGACACAGACAGGTTCTGATGGGTATTTATTCTCTTTCATTCCTTTTGTGTGTGACAAACTGGTGCACAGACTCCAGCTTCCCAGCTTCCCTTACAGACCATTGTCTTCCAGCAAGGAAAGGACACTGGCCAGAGTGAGGGAGCAAGAGGGAGCTGTGTGAGCAAGCAGAGAAGCATGTTATCATGGTAAGAAGATGGCATCATCCACATACAGGTTCTTTACCTACTCACTCATGGTCTTGTACCGTGAGTGGGGCTGGAGAGTTGTGACCTTGCAGATGTGAAGACAGAAGGAAGAGTTTCCCTGGGGAATCATGATGCTGGAGGGATGATGCTTGGCTTCAGAAGGCCTTTAAGATAGCTGATGCAGTCACTGGTGTAGTTAGTAGCTTGCACATGTGAATAAAGAAGGAACCAAGAGAGGTGAAATGAATGATGAGGAGTTCATGAAGAATGCTGTCCAGAAAGTTTATAAACCTTGGGCAACATAAAAGTAAGTAAAGCTGCAGCTTGAGGCACTTACACCTCTGATGAACACAAGAACCTGGTACCCATGCTCCCATGGGAGCCCAGAGAGCTATTTCTCCTACCCTGCCTTAGGCACTGACATTTGGTCAGCTGAACTGCTTTCCACTTGGTTGCGTAAATGGAAACATCTGCTGTGTGGGTGTCTGCATGTGAGCTGGGTGCATGCACACCCATTGTGGAATTTGAGCTTCCAATGAACCCCCACCTCCATTAACAGTATTGGCTGTGGCTCAGTGTACACACATGCAGGACTCTAGACCACTTGGGACCTGTACCATGCCTTTGGGCTCCATGCTGACCCAGAATGATGGGAATCCTATAGGTCCTGCACTACATTTGGAAGTACTGGCCATCATGAGATATCTTAGATGGCGCTAAATATCTATGGGAGGGCAACTGAATGGAACTATAGTTCACAGAGAGCTCAAATTGCTAAGATAATGCTGCATGCAAGCACCTGAGTTCAAGTGACTGACATTTACCCAAAGTATTTTCTGTCCCTGACTGCGAAACTCCATGTGAAGAACTGGAAGGGTAGTGCAAGATCTTTGGCACATTCAGGAAACAAAAATTGCCTTTCGTGGATTCCATGTGTAGATCTTTGTGGGAGGGATGCAAACACATAACTCCTTAGGACCAAAACAAGACCTGTCAACATATTTCACATAGGCTGCAAAATAGCAGTGCAAGTATCACTACCAAGTAGACCCCAAAACAAATACTCATGGGAAGCAGTGAGACTTCCCATTCCCTGAGCATCTTGCCTTTACTTATTTCACATCCATTTTGGAAAAGGAAGATACATTTCTCAGTTGGAGATCTGAGCCAGATGTCAAATTGTGTTTTGTATCAGACCACAAGTGAATATGGTCAAACTGAGCATGAACACTTTAAAGGACACTGGCTGCTCTCCTGTTATTTCTCATATCCAATCTTGCTTTTGTTTTTCTTTAGATTTATAATCTTTTCTTTGAGCCATTTTATCTCTCCTCCCACTGGTCCTGCCTTCTCTCTTCTTTTTGTCTTTCTTCCTGCTCACCTTCATGGTTTCTGAAACATGACATCAACTGAAAAACTGACATTGTGAAAGGACTGGAGAGCTGAATGGATCCTTATCATGAGAATCTTCTCCTGGATAAACAGATTCAGAAACACGCAATGCCTAAGGAGTTCTCTAACCATTAAATGTTATATATTCATTCTGAATTTATGTCAGTAACCTGTGCTTGGTTAAAATGCCTCTTCTGAGATGATCTCTTCTGAGATCTTGTGACCTGAAGACATCAGAAGAGAGAAGCTTGTATGTTTCTCTTCAGTGTTTTCTCCAGTCATATTTGGAATTAAAAAATAGGATGTATTTTCAAACTTGAATTTGACTTCAGGTTCTTCTGAACCATGACATTGGTCCCTCTCATGCCTTTCTCACTCCTGAAGATCTGTTAGTAGCTAACAGCAGTATTATCCTCACTAAGATGTGTATGTGCTGTTACAGCACGCCTCTTGATCATGTTTTCACTGGTGTAAGGAGGCTGAGGGCAAGACTCAGATCACCTGCTTCAGTAGGTAATAAGGGAAGTAAACAGAATTCATGCCCTTAAACTGGAGTCAGCAATTAGAAAACTTGGACTCCTGTTTACCTACCCTTGGAGAGAAATCCAGCTCCTTGTGCCAAAGGAGGCATTCAGTGTTCATTTTCTGTGCCTGGCCCCAAGCTCCCAAGAAAGGGGCATTTGCTCTGTCCCACCAGGGGTAATTTTTTTTGTGTGGTGTTGAAGAAGCAGTTTCACTAATCAGTCCCTACTCTTACTCTTGCTTCTACTCATTAATACCTTGCATCCTGTTTCTCTAATATAAATATATAAAATACCTATATATTTCTCTACTTATTGTGTAAATATTAGATAATAAATCTGCCATCAAAAGAGGGAACTGTTTGCCCCTTACAAACTCTGCTTCCTAGAGACTGTCTTTTTTTTATGCTGTCAGTACTTGCTACACACCATGGCTGAGGATATCCAACTCACTCCTTCCTACAAGAAGACACTGTCCAGCTCTGATTAGGTGTCCTGTTCTTATAAACACATATCATCTTGCTAATCCTTGTTAACAAATAACTTCATTAACAGCAATTTTGGTTTTCCTCCCAGATTATGGATGACAAGACACAGTCATGCCAGACTTCCTACCAACTTCTGCAGACTTTACCTCCTCAAAAACACCCCCATCTGCCCTTGATGCCTCATAAACAACCACTTCTTAGCAGATCACTTAGCAGTTCCTAATCCATTTAAGGAGTGCTTCATGGACATTGCATCACACTAATTTTTAATCAAACTGTCATGAACTGCAAAGTCAAAGCTCTATAAAAGTCTAAATATATTATATCTGGGTAGTCACCTCTATCATCCCAACTTTTTATATCATCAAAGAGTATTTGACAAGTCCTACTTTCTATTTGTCTGTCTTAACTGACCCTAATTATGTTCCCATGAGTTAATTCTGCTGATTGACTCCTATATTTGTTTTTTTCATTACTGTGATGAGATTATGTCAGACTTGTGACTTTAGAGCTGCTTGGGTCAGACCACTTTCTCTTTTCTGATACTGGCACATAGTGAGAGCTCTCCAACTGCTCTGGAATTTCCCTAGTGCTCCAGGAGTTATTCAAGACTGATGTCAAAGGGTCAGAAATTTCCTCAGCCAGTTCTAGGAAGACGCTTGGCTGCAAGTTTGCAGATTCTGTTCATATAAAATGTGTTTATCCCTAGAAGAAGTTGCTTAACTTCCTTCTTGGTTGCTAGTAGAGTGGAAAGTATTTCGACATCCTTGTGGATATAAACACGTCCTCTTCTTTCTTTCCAAACTCAGAGCAGACCTACTTACTGAACATTTCTGCTGTCTCTAAATAATTATTCACATTTTTTCTGTCCTCACGTGGTTGGCCCATGACATCGTTGGCATTTCTTTTCTTCCTAATTAGCCTAGAAAACTCCTTCCTGTTCAGTAATTTTGATTTTTCCTTGCCATCTTTATCTTCTCCTTTCCATTTTCTGTACTTCCTATCTTAAAATTTACACTGATTTGCAGTTCTGCTTGATGTGCTTGTTTGACTTTTCTATTTTAGAGCTAATTGCTACCTTCATGTCAACATTAAACTAAATGTGTGTTTGACCAAAATTGTCCTGTTCTTTTTCTTAGTAAATCATAGCTTTTAGGCCCTTATAAATCCCCATTAAAGCTCTTCTGATCCATAGACATGCACACATACATACATATATGCATATTATACATATGTGTGTGTTTGTAGATATAAATATAAATGTATGTGTTTATACACATTTTTCCTCTTCTCAGTTAAGTTCAAACTTTCACTCAGCCTTGGGAAACAGTTTTCTGAAGTCACGGCACACATCTTTTAGAGAGAAATTGTTTTTGTTAGGCATGATGAAAAGAGTCCAAGGGACAGAACTACTTGGGCAGTTGATACCTCTGTGGAGGCACTTTGCTGTACCCTCAAAGGCCTTTTGCACTCTGTAGAAACAGGTGTGGCTGAACATGGAGCTGTTGGAACAAGTCCAGATGAGGGCCACAAAGTTGATCAGGGGACTGGAGCATCTCCCATATGAAGACAGGCTGAGAGATTTGGGGCTGTTTAGCCTGGGGAAGAGAAGGCTGCGTGGAGACCTCATAGCAGCCTTCCTATATCTGAAGGGGGCCTATAGGGCTGCTGGGGAGGGACTCTTCATTATGGACTGTAGTGACAAGTCAAGGGCTAATGGGTTCAAACTTAAACAGGAGAGGTTTAGATTGGATCTAAGGAAGAAATTCTTTCCTGTTATGGTGGTGATGCACTGGAATGGGTTGCCCAGAGAAGTTGTGAGTGCTCCATCCCTGGCAGTGTTCAAGGCCAGATTGGATGAAGCCTTGGGTGACATAGTTTAGTATGAGGTTTCCCTACTTATGGCAAGGGGGTTGGAAGTAGATGATCTTAAGGTCCCTTCCAACCCTAACTATTCTATGATTCTATGACTGATCAGGTGGAGGAAAGTTGTCCACACATGACAGTCAAACATAAAACACCACCGTGTTTTCTTGCTTGTGCCACCTTCCTCAAAATGACCTCCAGGCTTACAGTAAGTCCTGAGTCTAAAACACTCCTATCAGGGTTATAGAAATTTTATAGCAGTTCTCAGGACATTTCTGCTGATAAGTAACATTTGCTCTTGACTGAACACATCCATTTAGAATTACAGAATCACAGAATCAACAAGGTTGGAAAAGACCTTTATTATCAAGTCCAACCATTACCCCCGGACTGCCAAGTCCACCACTGAACCATGGCACTGATGGCCTCATCCACATAGTTTTTCAAGACTTCCAGGGACTGTGATTCCTCTACTGCCGTGGGCAGCCTGTTCCAGTGCCTGAGCACCCTTTAAGTGGGGAAATTGTTCCTAATATCCAATCTAAACCTCCCCTGGCTCAGCTTGAGGCTGATACCTCTTGTCCTATTACTTGTTATTTGGGAGAAGAGACCAAACCCACCTCACTACATCCTCCTTTCAGGCAGTTGTACAGAGTGATAAGGTCCCCTCTGAGCCTTCTCCAGACTGAAGCCCCAAGGTCCCTCAGCGATTCCTTGTCACTTTTGCTCCAGACCCTTCAGCAGCTCCATAGCTCTCCTCTGGACCCACTCCAGCACCTCAATGCCTCTCCTGTAGTGAGGGGCCCAGCACTGAACACAGGATTTGAGATGCAGCCTCACTGGTGCCCAGTGCAGGGGGATGATCACTGCCCTGGCCCTGCTGACACATTATTATTCCCATGGAGTTTGCTAGGAATTGAGACTTTGTACAGCTAACATGATTTTACTCCAGTTATGAGTCTGAGGACTATTCAATAGTGACAGTCAGTTTGGTTTGTTTGCAATCTCCGTTTGTTCTCTAAGGTCTGTAAGAATGCCAACAAATGCTTTATCAGAATTCAAGCTGAAGGAACATGAGAAAACTTCGGCAAAGTGAGATGAAATTGTAGGTGAGGAAGCTTGCATAAAGCGGGTTGTGGCTGACAGACACACTCTTAAAATTGTTGCAGGCAAAGTTCAACCCAGTCAGCTCAGCATTAGTCAATGAGTCTGAAATGGATGGTTCAAGTCATGATTAATTTATTCAAATTGGCTTTCCGTCTTGGTGTGATAGACAGTTACTATATGCCTATTCTCCTTCAACATGTTAAATAGTTCTTACAACAATGCGTCAAACGGAGTTTCACCACTAGTAATAATGCAGAACATTGACCTGTGACACTTGAAAATAAATGACGGGAGCAAAAATGCACTACTTCCTGAGCATTCACGCTTTTCACACAGGTGGAACATTTTTGTTCCAACAACCATTTTGTTCCAACCATAGCACCCAGCTCATGTCAATCATACTGAAGATTCAAAAAGCCTCACTTGTTCAAACAACAGAAGGAAGAAATTCTTCTCACAACATATAATTAAGCTGCCGAGCTCTTTGCCTTACAATGCTGTGAATGGTAAGAGTTTACAGGAGTTTAAAATGTGACTGGACAAATTCATGGAGGGGATTGCTGCTGCTTGCTATTAAGCACAACATCCTCACCTGCCTTAGGATGTCTGTGTGATGGAAAATGCTAGATCTTGACAGAGAACTCAGGGGAAATATTGCTGTATCCTTGCCATATTCTTATATTTTCCATGTAGGCATTTGTTGCTGTCCACTGCCATAGATAGAACAATGTTATAATGGACTTTTTGTCTGACTTGTTGCACCCATCCTTATATTCTTAATCAAATCCAATGGAAATGCCTGATCATAATTAAAATGGGCTTGGGAATGGGCTGAGGGCTTCTAAAAGTTTGGCATGGCAGATCTTCATCTGAGAGAGTGTCACAAAAGCTGATGTATAGCTTGGTGCAGTACTGCATCAACAACAAAACAGATGTCCTTCTTGGACAAGGATTTCATAGCTGAGCTTGTAGTCTCCTCAGCAGACACTATCTTAGTGGTGAACGAACTTCAGGGTAGACTGCATTTGATGCAAGATAGCAGTCATTATTCAAGCTGACATTGGCAAAATGACAAAGTGGTAAAATAATGGCACGTTCTTTCATACTGCCTTCAGGGTCAGGATACTCACTGTTACAGGACGGCTTATCGATTGGGCTTGCCATTTTAAGAACCCAGACAAGATGTCAGGAGGAAGTTGCAACTGGATAATAACAAGAATTAAAGTATTTATCACTGGTTTGTGGCCTTCATGGAGCACGGACGGGCAGGTTTATTATGGTCTCTGAGCAAAAGTCATCTGCAACTTGTGTACCTCCCAGACAATGATGCCAGGGATAGAGGGTACTTTGATAGCCAGCAACTTTCCTATTGCTGATCTCATAATTTTATTCCTGTGAGTTTCCAAAAATACCACATACAGGGATGGATTTCATTTTGAGGCCCACAGTGACACAAAAGAGCAGCTCTGATTTCATAGCTGTATGCATTCCTCTGAAGAATGAAGGTTTATGCAAAGTCTTGGTGCACAAGGAAAGATGCCAAGCCAAATGTATTTTTAGCTGCTCATCCAGCTGGGTTTCTTGTGTCTGTACAATCCACTGCTTTTCCCCACAAGGATGATCAGAAACATCACTCTTGCAAAAGTTTTCAGTAAAGTATCCATAAAAACTGGTGAACCCAAAGGTGCTGTGAAGCTCCCAGACTTTCTTTGGAGCTCATCCAGCAATGACCGAAACACTTTAGTTTTATGGCTATTCCCTCTGAGGAGATGACGTATCCAAGGAGTTGCACTTTAGTGAACTTCCCATGTTCCATGTACAGCCTGTTCTCTCAAGCACCAGCTAGAGAGGACCAGCACTGTCCATGTAGCCAGCCAGCCATGCAGGCATTACTGATGTAAGGCACCAACAGGAACAGACTGAACACTGCAACTAAATATTCAGAGTAAATGTGTTCTACATAGACTAAGGCCTTCTAGTCAACACCTTCATAAATACACACCAAACTGCAAGATCTATTTAAGCCCAACTCCACAAACATCCTGGCACTCTATGTCCTTTTCAACAGCTCATTAATTAAAGACAGATGACATTTGGTTTTGATCATTATTTATTTTTCACGGTTTGATGCAGTCAACACCAAGGCATAAAGACCCATCCTTTTCTAACAAACATGATGGAGGTGCCAGAGGGAGATATATGAGTAAATGAAATTCTTTGCTATGTTTCTTTTTAAGGTATTCCTGAAGAGCTTGAAATCTAGTCTGGAGAAGCAATAAATTACTTCAAGTGAGGTGATGGCTTCAAAATTCAGATCATTTAGCTAGCAAAGGCTGAATTAAAGTACCTGACAGCTTTCATCCAGGTAATTTTCAGAGGTCACTTGGGCTTACTAGCCACAGGTGTGGTCAGTGTGACCAAATTATTTCAAGGACATCAACAGCTGGTACAAAAAAAATGGCCACTTTGGAAAAACTGTGTCCTTTCTGATAGGATTTCTGTGAAATGGGGAGGCAATGCACTGCAAGCAAGAGATGTCAAGTAGCAGGGAAATGCATCACATCAGTCAAATTCAAACTGTATGTTCATAAGCTGATCTAAGATCAGGATGAGGGGAGCTCACCCCGACACAACCACCAGCGAAGTCAAGAGGAGCCCTGGCTCTGCTGGACCAGAAAATCAAGCTTTAGGATAAGCCATGAGGTGCCCAGATGTGACAAAGTCACTCAAAAAAAAACGTGAGGCACAGCAAGCAGCTCTGACTTTCTGTGCGCGTGGACAAGCTGGCTTAGCAGAGCTATCGACTTTCAAGTCACACTAACGCTGGGTGTTTCGCACATTTCCTTGGCTGGGCAACCAGTAAGAAAATGGATTTTTCAAGCATGATATGAACAAAGCCCAAGGAAAACTGTCCTGGATAGTCCATCTGGTGTCTTTTTTGATGCCTACCCATTGTATCAGCCAGCACTACTGTATATACAGGTTCTGTGTGTGGAAAGTAAGGATGATCTGGGGGGGAAAAAGCTTTATTTACCCTTGATTTCATACAATTTTCAGGCCCGTTAGCAGAGTTAAAGCAGAGGCATGTACAGGTTAGGAGTATTGACCCCATCCAGCTTAATCCTTTATATCAGCTTTGGCAGAAACAGACTATCTGAGGCACGTCAGCCTCCTTCCTGGTCAAAAACCATGCGCAGCAGATCAAAGCGGGACAGACAGTGTCTGTTGCTTGCCAAGAAGACCAGGTGGCAGAAAGCTTCTCACATGTCAGCAGGCACTAGGAGAAGTTGGGAAAATGTTTCTACAGCAGCTGATGTCTTTGTGGAGATCTCAGGCTGCAGCTATTGAGAGTTCACCGCACCTTCAAGCACAGCTGTCGAGGAGTCAGGGTGCGTGCATCTGGGTGGGATACAGGGCCCAAAAGCATCATCACACATGTTATCCTAGAGTGGGGCAACGCAGAGATGACAACCAAGAGCTGGTTAGGAGCAGAGGCAGATGGTAAGACAGAAATATAAGTCCTCATACCCATAATAACCAGCTTTGTCTTCAAATCATGAACAAGTGTTTAAAGAGAAGCTCATCCTCTTCTCTGGGTTGCTTTGGTGGTCTGGAATAGACTCCAGGAATTGCATCCAGTCAGCCGTCTTTGTTCCTACGCTCAGCTTGCAAGTAGATGATGCCCCAAATCTTAGTGGAATTTAAATGGAAAAAGGGCAAAAAGGCTAATCCATGGAGGGAGCCAGGAAGACGTTTAGAAGCAAGAACATAGTAATGTAAAATGAGTGTTCCCAACAGAACTCTTGGTCTCCTCCCTAGGACCAAGGATTAAATGGGACAGAGAGCTGCTGTGATTTGGCTTCTGCTTTTCATATGTCGAATTTTATTTTCCTATTTCATTTTTTTATTGTTCTTTTTTCTTTTTCATTTGGGAAGTGACCCAAGAAACTGTGTTTCCCACATAGCCGTTTCAAAGGAAATTTGATGCTGCAACAAAGACCCTGGGGGAAACACTTTGGGAAAACAGCACCAGCTCTGTCCTTCCTCTCCTTTTTCTTTTTTTCTTCATAGAAAGGGAAAAAATAGAAGAAGGGGAAAGGGAGAGAAGAGGAGCCCTCAGTGTGGGGAGACGTGAAGCTGGGGGAGATTGGGTTTCAGAAAAACAGGCAGCGTGGCTGCTTCATCCTGTTTCTCGAGCCAAGGAGACTCAGCCTCTGCTCAGCCACAGAAATATCTCACTCTTCAAAACTGATACTTTTATGTTCCTTTTTTTTTTTTTTTTGTCCCTTTGCTTCCCTTGTCCCCATTCCTGATTTGTGTCCCTGCCACAGAAATTTCTGGACATTTCAAGATGGAGGCATGATCCTTTCTAGCTGTTTGTAGGAGATGAACACTGCAGTGGGGAGAAACCCATGGTGTGGTTGTGCAAGCCTTGGCAGCCTCCTAAGGGTCCAGAGACCAAGCTGTTTATGCCAGCGGCTGATACTTGCAGGCTAAGTATCCTCATACACCCGACACCTCTAACATCTGCCTAGAGAAGAAAGATCTAAGTGTTTTCCAAGGTCACACAGCGATTGCCCAATGCAGAAAAGCAGGGACTGTGATGATACTTTAGGGACTGATCCAAACATTCAGTATCCTGAAGAGAAGCATCCCCCTCCCCAGAAAGCCTCAGTTTGCAAAATGATTTCTTTGAGCTGTGCTGAAGTTGGCTGAACTTGGAGAAAGGAGAAAGAGCCTTTCCCAGCAGGAGCATGTCCGGCTGTTTACCTTGCTTTGGGTAGCTAAACAACAGCTTTGATCAAAGCTGCTGGCATAAGCATTTGTCCCTGCTTCTGAAATGCAGTTTGCTTTGCTGGGTTGGAGAAGCAGGATTCTGGAAGCTGGATGGGGCCAGCACAATGTGTGAGGCACCTCCTTTCCTTCACCCTGGCTGAGAGAGCAGAGGGCATTTGCACCTGAGCTGCTCAAGCTGCTGCAGCTCGTGGGTAGGCTCAGCTCAGACAGCTTTGGGGTCACCAGCTCCAGCGGTGGTAGGATGGTTGATGGGTACCAACCTCCGGAGGCTGCTGAGACAAATATTGTCTGCAAGGGGCTCTGACACACTGAGTCAAGCAGAACTGGAGAAAAGTTGGTATTTTGCCCTCCAGCTCACTGTCATTCTGCTTTGGGGATAGGAACAGTCACAATGCTGCTCAAGGTCATACACAAATGCCCTGAAGCATCCAACAGCTGCCAAAATACTTATCTTCAGGGTCCTCTCTCCCTATCCTTCTCACTCATAGGGACCCACAGGGCACTGCTAACTGTTGCTACCAGTCTGGTTGGATTTAGTGCCTCCAGGTGATGAAAGCAGAAGCCCATTTGTCCCATCCTCATGCCCTGAATATGTTTGCTCTCCACCTATCAGTGTGCTCCTTCCTCAGGCTGGGAGCTGTCTGACAGAAAGACAATGGGAATTACTCCCAGCTCAGTATAGCCCCAGTCCTCACCCTCTCTAGCAGCATGAGCTTAAAAGTGCTGCAGCAAGGACTTGGGAGGCACTTGGAGCAGCAGCCTCAGACCCCAGGGGGTCACTCAGGGAGTAGGCTGCTCCTCAGCTGCCCCTCACAGTGCCATCATGATGTGGCACACAAGGGTGTGAAGATCTGCCACTTGCCCTTGCAGGTCACAGGGGTATCAGAGAAGGTGGGCAGCAGAGCCTTGATCCTCTGAAAAGTACCTACCGATGAAATCCTTAAAGAGGCATGCAAAACAGTTCTTCTCCAGTAGCTCTCCCCTCATCCTTCTAGTCTCACTTCCTACAGCTCTAAAGAGCTGGTGTAACCTCTCACTAGACCCTTAAAGTGTATCTAGACTCTGAAATTCCCAAAGGCTAGTAGTGTGACCCTGTATACCACAAAGTACTGAAAGGCTGTACCTGCTCTGCTATAGCTGAGCAGCATGGTCATTTCATGGGATCATAGAATGACAGAATCACAGCATTGTTTGGGCTGGACAGGACCTTTAAAGGTCATCTAGTCCAATGCCTCACAAAAAGCAGGGACATCTTCCACTAGACCAGGTTGCCCAGTCCAACCTTACCTTGAACATTTCCAGGGCTGGGGCCTCTCTGGGAACCTGTTCTAGTGTTTCACCACACTCATCATAGAAAATTTCTTCCTCATATGTAGTCTGAATCCCTTCCTTTAGTTTTAAAGCCATTACCTCTTTTCCTGTGTTCAGCTCTGAGGCCGCAAACACAAGAGGGCTGTGGACCTGCTCCCTTGAGTCCAGAAGAGGCCACAAAGATGCTGCAAGGGCTGAAGCAGGTCTGCTCTGGAGCCAGGCTGAGAGAGATTGGCTGAGTCAGCCTGGACAAGAGAAGGCTCCTTAAGGGGAGCAGTTCCAGTGCCTAAAGGGGCTATAGGAAACCTGGAGAGGGGCTTGGGACAGGGCCTGTAGGGACAGGACAAGGGGAATGGCTTTAACCTGACGGAGGGGAGATTGAGATGAGCTCTTGGGCACAAGTTCTTCCCTGTGTGTGTGCTGGGGCTGCCCCATCCCTGACAGTGCTTGAGGCCAGGTTGGACACAGGGGTTGAAGCAAGCTGCTCTAGTGGAAGGTGTCTCTGACCATGGCAGGGGTTGGAACTGGATGAGCTCTAAGGTCCCTTCCAACTCAAACCATTCCATGATTCTACTGCCATAGGATTTCCCATGGCAAGGCACACTTCCCTGACAAATGAGGCTACAGGACAAGGCTGATGGTTAAGGAGGCCCGTGCTAAGCCCCATCCCTCTCTCCTATAACCTGTGTTTTTTTCCCAGAAGATCTGACTGTGCATTTCCACATTTACACTGATCCCCCCTGGTCAAAACTCACTAAACATCTCACAGTGTATGCAGATCAGGAGCTGGCAGACTGGTAGGCTGCATGCACCATGCTTGTGGCCACAGAGGCACGGGGCGTTTTCTCCATCAGTGTGAGGTTGTCCTGGGCATGCACACATGTGTTCATGTGCATAGGGGGAAGTCTGTTTATGCCAGCAGTCAGCTCAGCCACACCAAGCCATGCAGCCCAACAGGCTTCATCTTCTTCCCCTCCCACCATTCAGTGAGCCCCAGCTCTGCCCCAGAGCAAGCAAAATCTTTTAGAGCAGGAGAAAGCTCATCAGCATCCAGCACCCTTCCTTGCCCTCAGCTGGGACATCAGACGAAGGATTTTAGATAGCATCTTTTTAGATAGCATCTTTTTCTTTCCATGTAAAGATTTAACTCAACGAGGATGGACAGAGATCCATGAGATTCATTTCATGGATGGCCTCAAACAGCTGTGACACAGAAACAGCTTTCATTTGCTCTCAGCCTGGCTGCATCTGAGCAAGTGTCCTGGGGGCCTGATTTACTTTATAATTCATCTACCTAGGTATTTCAACCACATTACCACCTCAGGATCTCAGACTCAGTTTATCTCCATATCCCATTGCATATTCCCAAATGGTGTTGAATAATGTGTCTCCAATATTACTTTTTAAGTAACCTTAATTGTCTGATTTTGATTTGTGTTTAAATTACACTTTTCCTTGCAACCTGAGAAGCATAGGAATTATACACGTAGGGTTTCACTGGAGGGTATTTTCATGTGCTCGTTTGGTGAGCACTCCTGTTGGAGGGCATATGCACGAGGGGGCAGAGTTAAAGCTTCTGGGGGAAGATCAGCTTCTGAGTTTCTTCAGGTTTATGAGATTAAATCCTCACATTTAACGTTGCATTAAAAGAGAGCTGTCAGGTTCTATTTCACAGAAGATATTGGTTTTGTGAATAGTGGGGGGAAGACAGAGTTATGCCAGAGAAAGCGTGTCTTTTGAACAGCATTGGCCTGACGAATTTGGAGCCCTTAGTTAATACATGAAAACAAAGCCGACTTCACAGAACAGCAATGTTGACTCTCCTGCATTCTTTGCCAGGAGGGAATGAAGCAAAGAGAAGCAGGCTGCTGGGAGGGAAGCTTGATGCAGTACCTCAGCATGAGCCTTAGACACCTTTCATGGCTCCAAATTCACATAAAGACTGTCTGAAGCACCACAACCTGACTGGCCCATTTGCACATGGGTGCATTTAATGGGTAACACACTTTGTTCATTACGTGCCTTCACTTTAAATCATAAAAGATTTCATGAAGGCTTTTCCTTTCCAAACATATGTAGATTGGTCACTTCTCTTTAAGGTGGCTTTTGTGTTCACAGCAGAGAGAAATGCTCAGCCAGGCTGAAGCTCAGTGCTGACATCAGTGGGAGCTTTCATTAATTGAATTACTGTTTTGTGGCAGAATGTTTTAAAAATAAGCGGAAATGTCCCACATACTTTTTTGGCTCAGAGATCAAAAGTATCCAAAAGAATTCAATAATATTCCTACATCTGTGAGTCCTGCGTGTCCCTGGAGGACAAAAAATCAAATTCAGTCTCCACCATTGTTTGTGTTCATTATATTCCCTTATCATCTTTTTGGCTCGTGGGTAGCAGGGGGGAACTAGCAGAGTTCCTCAGGCCTCAAATGGAAACATATAGAGTCATATGCATATCACAACAGCAGGAAGGACAGTATCAGGAAAAAAAGCTTCTTCACTGTTCATCTGAATACGAGCCATGATTTGCTTTGAAGGCCTTTGCCTCCCCCATTGCTTGCTTTTCGTTGTGAAAAGTGATTGCGGCAGAATCCAGGCTGAAAAGGTGTAGGTAAAAAAGGAAAGTGTGAGGTGACATTCTCTGAACTTGCATTCGCATGCAGAGCCACGTGTGGGTATGAATTTTCAGGCTAGTGTATCTTCAGATACATATTGGCAGGCAAATCCCAAAGCAAGTACCTGCACTTATATGAACTGATGAGGATTTATCTGAGAATTTGCTGGCAAAAGAACACTCATGTGAGCACTTATTCAGAGATATCCTAACAGGGAAGTACTTGTTCACAGGCTTGTCCACCAATGCATTAACTGCAAATTCGTATGTAAATACTGGTTCTACAATCCCTCCATGTATGCCTGGGTAAGGGAATATGAGAGTGCATGAACAGATGAGCAAGAGAAGCAACGAACAAATAAGAACCTTATCACTCTCTAGGTGACCTTATCACTCTCTACAACTTCTTGAAAGGAGGTTGTAGACAGGTGGCGGTTGGTCTCTTTCACCAGGCAGCAACGGACAGAACGAGAGGACACAGTCTCAAACTGCGCCAGGTGCAGGTTNAGGAGGTTGTAGACAGGTGGCGGTTGGTCTCTTTCACCAGGCAGCAACGGACAGAACGAGAGGACACAGTCTCAAACTGCACCAAGGAAGGTGCAGGTTGGATATCAGGAAGAAGGTTTTCACAGAAAGAATAACAAAATATTGGAACAGTCTGCCCAGAGAGGTGGTGGAGTCACCATCCCTGGATGGGTTTAAAAAGAGACTGGATATGGCACTTGGTGACATGATTTAGTGGAGGTGTAGGGCATGGGTTGGACTTGATGATCTTAGAGGTCCCTTCCAACCTGGTGATTCTGTGATTCTGTAAAGTGAGAGGAAAATGGTGTTTGGTGCTCTTGCAGATAAAATTGTGTGAGTGCATGACCTGCGATACTGGTGTGATGGCACATGCGAATATATTCAGATAGCGCTTTCCTGTGACAGAATTTCATGAACATTGGCAATGCAGTCAAATGTGAACACATATCCATAGCCGATGTTCAGGCAATCAGCTATTAACTGGTAATTTTATAGTGGCAGAGCAAAGCAAGAACTGGAAGGGTTGAAGGAACCAGTCCTTGGCCATCTGCCTGAGAATCTTTCAGGAGTCCCCCTTGATGGAAGAAGAAACAAAGTCACACAGCTCACACCCAGAAGAGAAGCAGCCTTAGATCAGGTCTACACTAAACTCATAGAGAAGGAACACGGGTGGAATCTGCTTGCCAGGTCCTTATGTTGAGATGTTAAGGCAGAAAACAGGAATAGCATTGAGTTTCTCTGGGTACATTTGATCTCCTCTACCAGAAAGATTGTGTTGGACATTTCAGCTTATTTTGAAAACATTCTGCCGCAAAGTGGCTGAATTTCCCTCTGACATCAGCTCTCAGCTTCAGTGTCAGGTCAAGTTTTATTTAAGCTGTCTTAGACATTGCAAAGCTGGAAAGAAAAATAATTCTATGAAACATCTGATACTTAAAAGCAAAGAGTTATTTTTGACAGAGGCAGTGGTTGCCTCATCCCCCAGGAACGCACTCTCCTGCACCACTGCCTTGCAGTGTGGAATTTATCAAGGAAAACAAGGAGGTGAATCCCCTCTGTCAGAGGCTCCTTTACAGGAAGGCCACACTAGTCAGTGCCAGGCTTTCCACTGATGATAACAGGCTTCAGGCAGTTGTAAATAGTTCAGCACTGGGCACTATTTGTTGCCGATTTAAAGCCTACCGTGTCCTGTGTACCTGCAGAGGGAAGGGAGCTATACAGCTGCAGAAGAGCTAGGATGGTCCCTACGTGACTGCCAAAGCTGTCACAGCCCCCTGAGCACCCAGTCATGCTGGAGCCCTGCTGCGGGCTGTGCCCATGTCAGTGCCGCTTGCACAGAAGAGCTGCATGTGATGGGATTGTCGGGAAGAGAGGGAGGGTGTTGGAGACAAAAACGGGTGCTCCCTGGATCTAGCTTTGGAATAATCCTCCTCCTCACATATTGTCTTCATCTACCTCCTTCCCTTCATGCAGCTCTGCTTTCCATCTCTTTCTAGCACATGCATGCACATCGTAAAGCAGCCCCAGCACCAACCTCACCTTTCCCCCCATGCCTGTAGGAGTGCAGGATGCAAACACACCTTGCCTATCATCAAACGTGGACTTGCAACCCCTCCGCACACCCCATGCAAAACGAGGCAGCCAGGCTCCCTGGTTGCGAGCCTGGGGAGTTATAAAGAGGTAGATGTGTTTTTCAGGAACACGAGCAGCACAGCTGAGCAGAACTTCAAGGGGGCCACTTCTCACTCCCTTTCTTTTCCACTCCAAAGAGCGCGTGAATGATGTCCAGTGGGAATGAGCTCACCAAGAAAAATGCAGCTGAACTGCTGTCTTAAGGACTGTGTGCTTCACGCCATAAAACCGGAGTGGAAGAGCTGTGTGAGAAGCTAAGACCCTCACGCACAGGCCATAATGTTCTTTCTTGCTTTGAAGTGGATTTAGGGCTGGCTCAGTCTCCCCAGGGGCTTGAGGCTGCTGCTTATCTTTGCAGCCTAGAAGCAGCAATAAGCAGCTGAATGTCCTCAAGCCTCCTCTATACAGATAGCAGAGAATGCTCTGCATCCCGCTGCAGAGCAGTGGCTGCACCCAAGGAATCACAGGATTGTCACAATGCACCTACTCCCCTTGTCCTGGCATGTTTTGAACCTAAAGTCTGTCCCTCTGAGGTCTGTTAGCACCTCCTCATTTTGACTCTGGATGGGACGCAGGTACCCTGTCGCCTCCTCACATCTTGTCTTCACACAGTTTTCTGGACACAGTAAGGTTATGGTTGAAGAGAGGTGTATGCTGTCTGATTGGGATTTGCCTGCTTTATTTGGCTTATACCTCTCCTTCATTTTTCTTGCACATAGTGTAATCCTGGGGTTTTTTAATTTCTTCCTGATTAAGAGACATGGATGTTCAGCTGTGGATGGACACAGGCCAACTCTTTTCTTCCAGTTCAAATCAGGAAGGTCTCTCTCCAGTTGCCAGATTACTGGACTCATCCAGTTGCCCTGGGGAACTACACAGAGAGCAAGAGCTCTGGTCAGGTAGCTGCTGCTCACAGCTTCTCCAAGCTCTCTGCTCTAGTTATGAACATATTTGGGGTATAGTCCATAGGCGCTGGTCACAGGGCAAGACACCCCAGCACTGGGACACCGTGGCAGAGCTCATTCAGTGGGATGTTTCTTCCTGACCCCTTATCTCTCCTCATCAGTGTCTGGTTATGCTTGGCCAGGGTAGAGGTATAGAGTCCACCTTATCTGAAAACTCACTAATGGGGAAAGAAGATTTTGGAGGAAATGCAGCTCTGGATGTTGGTCTTGCTTCACTGCAAGCTACTGCTTCACAGCTGCCTCACATAGGGTGGTCACCACAGCACACTCTGGCAACAGGAGAAGACCATTCAGGGCTCAAGACCTAAATCCTGCTTTGGCCACAGAAGCCAGCACATATTCCTGCAGCCCTCCTGGGGTGCTGCAAGAACAAGTAGCTACTAATGTGTGACTTTTTTCCACCAGATGCAGCTACCTGAAAGCTCAGCATCTAATCTGCAGTTGTCATCTGGCATATCTCTTGTTTGTGGAACACCCTCTGATGCAGATTCACTCTGTCTGTTGAGCACCCTTGTATGACAAAGGACTGATTTTTCTCATTCCCTGGAGGTATTTGTTTCTCTTCACTGGCTGTGAAAGGAACAGGCAGAACCTGCAGTGTAGATGAGAACCATATCATTAACACAGCCAAAAATAGGTGTGATGAGTCCTACCCTCTGTGTCAGACAGGAGGTCACCCTGGTATCGCACTGCATGCCCTTTCTCACTGTTCGTCTATAAAAAGAACTTTCTGGTGGTTCTGATACATTCAAATCTCAAGAGTTACACTAGTGTGTTTCTAGTACAAACTCTCACATGCCTGGCAGTGATTGAAGAAGAGGAGACAAAATGGAGGTTTTCAATACCCTTTCTAGGATATAACATTATTAAATATGGTCTTAGAGTTACCCAAATACCCCACATCTGCCCTGATGATACCCTCTGCCATAGGGATAACTGGATATGACTTGTACCCACCCCTCAGCCACTGTGGTTTGCAGCCTACCATTTCATTAATGTCCACCCAGGCTCATTTCAGCTCCTAGTAACGTATTTTGCCTTTCCTACTATGGTTGAGGCAATCTCTGGCAAAAAAAATCTGCTTTAACCATTGAAGCTAAATGTGCTGCCAGTCCAGGGGTCATCATATGTGCTCTATGTCCATTGCAAAGAAGTCTTGCTGCTCAGCTCAGCAAGACAAGCACGATTTGCCTGCAAACTAGGCATCTGCAGCAAATGCGCCAGTACTCATGGAATCACGTAATGGTTTGGTTTGGAAGGGACCTTGAACATCATCTGGTTCCAACCCTGCCTCTCAGTTAGATCTGCTAGAGATTTCTTGCTTTACTAATGAGAGCAGAGATTCCTGGGAACAATTAGAAGAGTTGCTGTAGGCACAGACAGCACATGCAGAGGCGTGTGGTGGTCCTTCAGGTACAGTGCAGAGCTTAGGGAAAGGCTGATAAAGTCAATGCCCAAGAAACAATTTTTTACTCAATTACAGTAGTTTAAAATAAGGTTGAAATCTTGGTTCACTACTATTGCCCAAGTATGCCTACCATAGTTCATGTCTCAAATGGATGTATTACATACATTCAGATGGGCTGTCTAGGCTGATAACAGACTTGGGGAATGACCTAAGGTTGAACTGCAGGGAAAAGAAATTGTTTCCTCATTAATATCTCTGCAAAATAAATGTCAACTGGAAAAACAGTTTCTCTGTAATCAATCTTGGTTCATAGACACTGGGCTCTGACAATTCCTCTCATGGAAAGGAATATATTTCCCATAGACCTGTAGTGTTTCATACATTATAGCTTTCATAATAGCAAAAGCCAGTGCTTGGGTTACATTGAGCTTTTCTTTCTAACCCTTTGGTTAGAAGGAAAACTAAATGATCATAATTCTTTGAAAAATCTCTCTGTTCAGACTAAAACTTTCACACTTTGTATAGGGCAAGAAATGATGATTTTTCTTTCACTGAAGAAAATCCTTTTAGCTATCTTTGATTTATTGGAATGTGTGTAAGGGAGAATTACACTTTTATGGCTTTTAAAATGTATTTTTCTTCTTGGCAACTAACAAGGCTAGAAAAGCCCTTTTCCTAACTTACTTGGCATTTTCCTTCCTGAGAAGCTGAACTTTTGTTGGGGGTGGGCTGGAGAATTCATCTACAAAAAACCCAGCAATTAAAAGATCACCTCTCAGCGTGCTTATCTGAGATATACTGAGACTTTAGGGGGAGGGAGAAGAGAAGTGTTTAGATATATTTCTTGCAAGACAACATCCTGTACAGAATGTGCTGCTGAGCCTGGGGCTCATTTAGGTTGGTCACCAGGTTAAGGGCAGGAATGCGTGGTTGAGGCACAAGCAAATCTCCCCCAGATGCAGAAGGAAGGTGCATCACTGCTTGCAGCCTCCAAATCAGTGGTTCAGATTCTGAAGACATTCCCTTTTGCTGGTTTTCTTATTAAAAATCTCCATCTCTGAAAGTCAAATGATAAGGGGTATTCTCATGAATTATTACAAAGAAAGTTTCTCAATTTCACCTTTATGCAGAAAAGCAAAAAAGCATAGGTTGGTGAGACTCCAAGATCAACTTCACATCCCGAGACTGGTTCCCACCTCTTCCTTTGGCCTTTCCTGTCTGCCCGTGGCAGAGGCAACTGGTTGCAAAGTCACTGGTCAAGTGGCCCTTGGTGAAGGGTCTTTCCCTGCTACAACCCAGTGCTGCATCTTCCCCAGCATTGCATCCCCTGAGCATGCTGCTCTTGTCCCTGACATACTGGGAATAAAACACCTGCAAGACCTGCAAAATATCAAGGTGAATGAAAGAACCTCATGTTTTCAATAAATAACTATTTTTAATCAGTGTCATACTGCTTATGTGGACTGGAAAATGCATTTGAGCACCAGACGTTGTCAACTCCATGAGCCAAGGGGCAGCAGAATACAAAAGAAATGCAAACAGCTGCACAGTGCTTTCTTCGGCTCTGATTTTCCCTTACAGACCAGAGGTAAGAAAATGTCATTCAAAATGACTCTGTTAATGCGACAATAGCATTATATATCCGTTCAGTGATGGATTTCAGGAATTTGAAAGGTTGATCCCATCTCAGCCACAGTAATTTGTAGCCCGTATTTGTCATCCTGTCTGTCTTCAGTTCTGGTGACTGTGGCAGCTCATTCTAGCAGAATTTCAGTAAAATCCTAGGAATCTTCACTGAAAAGCAAATTTTTCACCACCACTGGAATTTTGAAAGCACATAAGAATTCAGGCTCAATTTATTGCCTAGCTTTCTGACTTGTGCAATGCAGCTTGCTCTGTTCATGTAGCCTTTTTTCCCATTTCTTTATACCTCAGATATATATTCCCTGCATCTATTTGGAGACAGGATTCATCCTGCTCAGAGATTTTATATCTCTGCTTTCTATGCAAGAAAAATGTTGATGGCATTTGCAACTCAACTAGATCCTGACATTACCCTATTCAATGCAGTTGGAGACCCCACAGTGTTCCTTTGTATCATAATGTTTGTCCTGGGAAATCTTGATTGTAGACCTGTTATTATTGTGCACCACTATTTGAATTTTGACCAAAGCTGGCAGTGATTGCTTGATCTCAGCCTGTTTTCTGAAAGATCTTGTTTTACAAAATTTATTACTTAACAAAATCAAAACTCAAACAGCACCACAACCCTAATATCTCAAAGTATTTGGGAGAAAAATCTGCCATCTGCCTGTCTTCAGCAATCTTGACTGACTTCAATAATTTGGCTGGGAAAAAGATCTATTAAAAAGATTAAGTGATGTATTGCTCATGGGCTGTCAGCTGGATCCCTCCAGCCTTGAGACCCTACATCACACTGACTCAAATTGGAGGGCAGCCTGGGGTTACATGGCCATTAGTAGACATTTTGAAGGAAGACATGGAACTACAGCTGGCAGATAAGCCCTGCAGGTTTCCCACTGATGCCTGAAGCATGAAGTGCAAACGCCTTCCTAAAATGTGTTTTCCCTAAGATTGAGAACTGTTGGTGTTTTATTACCTGTAGAAATAACCCTGGACAAGACCTAGAGTCCATCAACCATCCAGCTTTGAACTTTGCTGAGCTGCTGCTTTCAGTGTCTTATTTTGGCAGGGAGCTGCACAGCTTAATGCCCATGTCCCATGCTGCATCCAACTTTAATTCTATGGGGCAATTCAGAGGGTTAATGGCAAACTGACTTGGGACCATACACTACATTTAAAATACAGCCAAGGAGACCAGTTGTCGAGAAATGTAGACTCTACAGTCAGGTAGGAACATATTTTAAGACTATAACACTGTGTATTAAAAGTATATTTACAACATAATAAGCCAGGCTGTATATTTCAAAGATCAATGAGAAGGGGCCAGTTTTGGTGATGTTTGAAGTCTATCTCCTGGGCTGTCACATATATTCAAAGAGTGCCTGCTATACATTTAGATCAACCCCCATCCTAAATGGAGGGGAACGTGGCTTTCTCCCCATATGGGGCTAATCTCCGGGAAGGCAGCTTGAGCACATGGTACCAATTCCTGCACACTTTGGTCCCTTAACTCAGTCCTGAAGGCAGGGAGCTGAGATGGGGGCAGGGGTAAAAGTTGGTGTCACCCATTTATCTTTCCAGAGAAGGGTGCCTGCTGCTCACAGGTGAGCTTTGTTTTGCTTTGTTCTCATAGCAGGGGAGAAATATGAGGGGATTAATCACAGGGAGTAATGCCTGGGAACAGGAATGGCTCCTGATGGAAATGCAGAAATTGAAGCTCCCTCCCACTTTCTGGGGCAAAAAGACAAATCAGAATGAGCTGCCACTTCTCCCCATAGCTCTTTTGGAGCTGAATCCTGCAAATCCAGCTGCATAGCTAAATAAATATCCTGCCACACAAACAGCAAGTTAGTGGGGAGAAGTCTGACACTGGGTAAGCAGGTCACCTGCTGTCAGAGGTGCTCTTTCAGCCCCAAAGGGGCAAGACTGAGCCCACAGCAGCCATCCACACTGCACTTGCAGGCTGCAGGTGTGAGAAGCCACTGGGTACCGCTTGGGGTACAGGATGGTTAAAGAGATGTCTGTTCTGTCACTGCAGAAGGGAAACTGCAGTGTGATTGCACTGGGAGACCAGGCTGAGAGCAGAAACACCACGGGAGAAGAAAACACAGGCTTTCCTGGAAGTTTCCAAAAACTTTTGCAACATGTTTTTCTTCGCGATGCCACATTGATAAAGTAAATTCCAGTTGTCTTGCATTTCTTTGTTTGTTTCCTTACCTCCTTTTCTTTCATGTGGAACAAAAATACAGAAGGAAGGAAGAGTAATAGTATGGGCATGTAGTGCAAGAAGACAAAAAGTTAATGCCTTCAAACCTGGGAAACCACCATTTTCAGCTGAAAATAAGAACTAGGGGAATGGGTGGGAAGAGGATCTCTTGCTTAAAATTTTGAAACAATAAATACTGATATATTTATTTTTTCCCAAATTTTGTTACTTTTTACTCTACTAGTTGCATTAGAGAAGAACAGTTTCTAGGAAAATCCATGATCAGGTGAGAGAGAGTCAGAGCCATGAAGTGTAGGAGAACTGCTCACTTTCCTTTAGACACCTACATGCAGACACTGTCTAAGACAATTGTATAAGGATCTTCTTCTGGTTGTGTTCAGGTGCATGGCAGGAGAAAAGACTTCTATAACCTGTTAATGATGGCCATACAATCTCAAGGATGTGGAATAAGCTCTAGGTACCACTGTTGGTACAAATAAGGTATGCTCAGCTTCATGTACTTGTTTTTCCTACTGCTTGGGATGATCAGAGCTACACTGGGGTTGTCCCGTTTCTTAGAGCTTCCCATCACTCCCAGATCCCATTGGCTTCCTGAAGGGATATGGCCTCGAGCACAGACTCTCTTCATCCCATTCCCTGCTCATGCCTCAGCAATCTCTGTTAGACCTCAAACTCTTCAAGCAGCTTCGTCAAACTTTAATTACATGACTACAATCTGTCCAAGAATTTTATGACATTAATAACAATGTTCCTAATTAGCATTTATTGTTTATATTATTGAAATTCCAAATTACACGACCAATTGATTTTTCCCCATTGCCCTCATTAAGTCGCAGTGAAATGCATTCTAAAATAGATTGCCATTTAATTCCTTTAGAAAGCGGTGATTAGATCAAGCGCCTATTTCACTGCATTTGGTTGCATGAAGTTGCTTTAGGTTGTAATTTTTTGTTAGTATGAAGCTGAGTCACTGGATGAGTTCCTCTTCCCCTACCACACAGGCACCTACTGGAAAAATACCCTTCCATGGCTTAGTCGAGGACTTAGGAATAAATGAAAGCAAAACAAATGTCCCCAGACAGCAGATTGGATGTGGGATGAAATGCAAAGCTCAGAAGGGTGTTGGAAGTATTCAGTTTGCTTCATGAGCCAACCTGGAATTATTAAGGGGTGTTTGGCTAAATATGTAGACTTTGGTCTTTTCCTGTGTTCTTAGGGAAGGGTCTGTCTGTACTTGTTCCCTGTCCTCTCCTCCACACCAGGTACACCTCTGCTCTGCCATGAAAACTCAAGGCATGGATGGGGATGAGGTCCAGCAACCAGGACACATCTCTGGTTGAAGCACAGGTTTCTTACATAGCTTCATCAAATCGCTTTATCCTCATTAAAGTTTCTTTCTATGTAATAGCATAATACGTGTTTAATAGGACTGAAAAATACGTGGCTATATGATGACCTCCATAGTTTCATAAATATTAAGCCAGGTTTTTCCTAAGCATCCCATGAGGATACCTTATATGGTCTTGGGGGTATATCTTCTTGATCTCCTTGCAGATCCTGAAGCATATTCAGAGTGATGTCACAAAATCATAGAATCATGTCCCTGCCATGGCAGGAACACCTTCCACTAGATCAGGTTGCCTAAGACCCATCCAATGCAGCCTTAAACACTGCCAGGGACTGGGCAGCCACAGCTTGTCTGGGCACCCTGTGCCAGTGCCTCAGCACCCTCACAGGAAAGAACTTCTTCCTTATACCCATCCTGAACTTCCTCTGTTTAAGTTTGAACCCATCACCCCTTGCCCTACTGCTACAGTCCCTGATGAAGAGTCCTTCTCCAGCCTCCTTGTAGGCCCCATTCAGATACTGGACGGCTGCTATGCAAACTCCATGTAGGAGATGTCACAGGCTGCCATGTGTCAGACTGCCATATGAATTGCTCTTTCTCATTATCAATTGCTTTTTTTCATCAGACTTATTGGGCAAAATGCTCAGGTACCTCTGCAGACAGTGGATACTCCAGCAGACTGAACACTGTGCTGAAGGCAGGGAATGAAGAGGTACTGCAGTGTCCTGTCCTAGCAAGGACCTAGACAGCAAGTCTACAAAAAAGCCTGTATATGTAATATGGGAATAATCCTCTGGAGTCTAAGATTACTGTAGTCATGGCAAGGCACACATTTCGGGAAAGTTCCTTCTCTTTCATTGCCTGCTGTGTTTTCCTGTATCAAACAACTCACACAAAGACAAGAGAAACAAAGCAGAATTTATGCAGACAAGTGTCCTGAAGTGGGACAATTCACTCCCACCCAGCTGATACCTGGAGTTTTTGTCCTAATTGAGCACTACAATTAGTGCAGCCCTGTGCTGGGCTGCAGCTGTGGTTGTGCTGGGACAGCCATGTGCACAGGTTGGAGGGCACTGGGGGTGGATGTAGTCTCACAGACCCAGCACTAGATGACACAGAGATACCCCATTATATCAGCTAGTAATGCAAAAGGCAGAAATGCATGCGGATGAAAGTGGGTGTGTAGGTGGTTGAAGAGGCATGCTGAAGGACACTTCCCTTCTGTGCTCTGTTTAACAGAACAGAACTTTGCTCCGAAGTGGGAACATTGAAGGCACTTCCCAACCCTTTTTGCTCCCACAAATGGACATGATTCCTGTTTTATAAGTGGCTCTTCCCAAAGCTCATCTCAGAGCTGTTGCTTGTTTTCTTTCCTTTGTACTGTAGTAAACCTCCATATTTTATTTTTTTTTTTCCTTATAAATCCAAATTTAAATTTGCCAAAATCTTTTTCTGGGAATACTTCTGGCTGAGGGCAGACTGTGTCTGCAGCTGAGCGTGTTGGGGTTGTGTGTGCTGGATTGTTGATGCAGGGCACTGGTCTCAGGCTGATGCCACCATCTGCTCCTGTAAAAGTAGTGCAATAAAAATGCCTGATGCTGGGATTCTTCTCATGCTGCTTTTACACATGAAGCTTGATGAAACACAGTGTTTAGTTTTACACAATCTTTTTTTTTTTTTTTTTAAAATGATTAACTTTGTTAGGAAAAAAAAAAACAAAAACCAACCACATTTATTTCTATTTCACCAGGTTTTTCTTTCCCCTAGATAAGGTAAAGAACTGTCTGCATAAACTGCCAAAAGCAAAAAAATTCTCCCCTCCATATTTGCTCACATGGAAAGAAAACATGTCTTCCCATCCCTCCATCAGCTAAAATATGGGATAGACCTGTCCTCTAAAGCAGGTGGTGCAGTATCAGCTCACCTTTGTGAGGAGCTAATCCTGGATCTCCATCCCTGCCCCAAGTTGCATCCAGGGAGTCCTGGGTTTTACATGCACTGATGTTCCAAACGACTGTAAATACTCGACACAAGTCTTTTACAGTATCTATTGCCCAGAGATGCTAGGCTTAGCATTGAGCTGGGGCTGCGGTAGTCAATGCCACAGAGAACATGTTGCAATGGTTTGTATAATGCAATATGTATGGGTGGTGATGGCACCAGGGACAATTTTTATCTCTCTGACAGCACTCTGTACTCTGCCAAGACACAGGAAGGGGTAGGCTTAGGATTTCACTTCGTAGAGGGGGAAACTGAGTCACAGAGCAGTGGAGCATTTGCTCTGGTGCCAGAGCTGGGAAGAAATTCAAACATCCTGATTGTGGAGCGCTTGACCCAGACACCACCCCACGCTGCCTCTTTATTAAGCATCTTCTAAGACATCTTAAAAAAGTCTTACAGAAAGGCTCCGTTGTTCTCTTGCAAGCTCCATATTAGCATCTGAAACACCCGTGCTAAATTTGAGGAGGGAGGGGGAGGTGAAAACGCATGAGTAGCTACTTTGATTAGGTAATAAAGTATCAATTTATTTTTTATAAATACAGGGAAAATTCAAACCAGCTGGCACTTGCAGTACCTCTTTGCACGCCACATTTCCAGGGAAATTTCCTCTGATTCTCTGGAATCTACCCTATGCACTATCATGCCTGAGGGTTCAAGGACACTCTCTTTGCTGTCTCCCTGCTGGCCAGCCAGCCACATATGAAGGCAAGGGAGACTTTTACAACTGCTTTCAGTGATTTTTTCTCCCTCTTGAATGCTAACGGGCTGCACAGCCCACAGCACATGAGGCTTTGGGAAGAGAAGGTTATTTCTCTGGCAGCCCAGAAACCTCTGCTGATGCCGGCTCTGTGAGCACTGATGACTTGCAGAGAATGCTCACAGAGAAAACAAGCTGAGTGCAGTGTGTGCTTGGAAGCACACCTGCATGGATGTGCAAGCCCATTTGCACGTATCTCTTGGGTGTCTGCTTCTCTCGTCATGTTTGTGCCTGAAAGTCTACCTGTGGCACTCCAACATGACCTGTAGAGAGAAACAAAGCTGGGGGCTGTGAAGAAGAAATGGCTATATAGGAGCAGGAGTACAGTTATGAGGCTGCAGAGGGTGGAAATCATCCACAGCCATTGGACAGGAAAGAAGAAACAGGTTTAAACTGCAGGAAGGGGATTTCAAGCAAGATACGAGTAAATCACAGTGACAACAATTAAGTGTTTGCTGACTCTCTGGAGAGTAAGGAGACTTGCTGTTTTGAGGAATCTTCGAGAATAACGTATCTGCCAGGAAGGCTGGAGAAAGGCTAGTTTTGGGGAAAAAGATGACTGATGGCTCCCCGCATCCTTTTCAGCCCTCTCAGCTGTGACCCTGTACCCCATAAGCTACAGCAGGAACTGAGCTGTTGTAGTGCTGGTGGGAAGAAAAACTTCTGAGAGCAGTCTGAAGGCAATCCCCACTGTGCTCTTTTCCCAACCAGAGGGTCTATGCTAAATGAAGCAAAACCCCTGTTGAACTAAGATTTCCCAAATGCCCAGTATTCCATCCCAAAGAAATAGCATCTTCTGATAAAGTTTTGTTTAACCATGACACTCAGGAGTGGCTCTGGGTAAAGGAATATGTATTCTCCTATCTTCCTGTTGATAAAAGTAAAGGTGGAATAGCACAGAATAGAAAGATCCTGTTCCTGGAAGGAGTTTCCAGTGGAGTCTGTGAGCTTTTGGGGATCACCTTACATAGAGAAGGCAGATATGGGACGCGGCTTCAGTCCTGCCACTGTCCTCACATTCATAAGATGCAGTTTCTGATCTTTCCTTTTCTGTGATTTTTTTTTTTTTTTCTCATAGGAGTGCTATATTCTGCAACATGCTGAACTCCACAAACAAACTAGGATTCTATTTTAGACTCCAAATTGATGTATCCAACTGGCAAGGAAATTAGCATGAATTAATTAGAAGGAAGATGAAAGACTGTGGTAAGCAGCATTATGAGCAGCAGCCTTTATTAAAGCTCCACAATGCATTCTCCTCTTATCGTAGGATATAGCATGCAATGAATACTAGATCTGAGCAAGCCACTGACTGGGGCTGACAGGATGGCAGCGGTGCTTAACTGACACCTCCCGTGGTCAGGCAACCCTGCGCTTCACTTGCCAGAAGGCATTTTCGTGCTCTGACACCTGCCTTCAGCCAAGCCTTCCTGCAAGGCTCCATTGGGCTCCGCAGCCTCTCAGAGCTGTAGAGGCTACTTCAGCCTCACACAAACAAGCCTGTACAGCTCCACTGATAAAGAGGCTAGCAAACAATCTGATAAGTAACATCTTAGCTGGCAAACCATTCATCACATCAACAAAAGCGTTTAAAGGGGAGAAAAGGGAGGCAGAAACAAGGCAAAACTCAAAGAGTTCTTCTGCTGTGAGCAGTTAGTAAGGCAACATGGGTATTTTGCAAAGGAATGTGCCTCCCTTCTCCATCCTCCTGTGCAGTGCAGGCGTTGGACTCTCTGTTCCCAGACTTTCAGTTCAGATTGCAGCCTGTGTCACTTCAGAGCTCTGGCTTCTGGCTCTCTTTCCACATCCTGGAAGGGCACAAGGATGCGCCAGCTGGGTTAATGAAGCTTGGGGCAGTTAGTTAGAGCAGAGCTCAGTGCTCTATAACCCTGCCCTCAGCTCATTGGGTCGTTTCTAGAGGGTGGATAAAGCATGTGTTACATTTGGGTCCTCCAGGACAGCAACGAATTTTAATGAGAGATTATGTGATTTTACCCCTGCAGATCTAAAGGAATCACTTGACTCCTCAGCAATGCCCTCCTTTCCTCCTTCCTTTCCTGCGCTTTAATTTTTCCTTTCTACCCCCTGCTGCTCCCTCAGACCAATCAACTCCCTTCAGTTTTCTGATACACGTTATATATTTCTCATTATTTGGGTTTATGCTGTTAACTATTTGCTGTTTGAATTCCCTCTTGGCCCTCAAGTTTCCACCATAAATGTGATAAGTTACAACATCTGTTCTGCCAAGGCTGGATTTCCACTCTCAAAAGATTGTTATTTTACTTTAAAAGGCCCCAAAGCGCTGCAACTCACAGCTCTCAGTGCGTCTTCCTCCATTTTCATGGGAGCACCACAACCCCCCCGCATGACACCTTTGCTGCTATGGGAACGCAAAGAAACTGCACTCTTTGGGAAGAACTTTCTACGGTTTTGTGTGACCAGTGTATTCTGAAGCCTTGTGCCTATTTTGCAGTTAATTTGGGTGACAAAAGATGCTGCTTCAGTTCTAAAGCTCTAAATTTGCATTTTGACAATTTCCACATGAAAACTGTATTCTTTTTTCCTTACAGAGATAGCATTAG
The DNA here is from genome assembly GCA_002631895.1 of Agapornis roseicollis. Lineage (NCBI taxonomy): Eukaryota > Metazoa > Chordata > Aves > Psittaciformes > Psittacidae > Agapornis > Agapornis roseicollis. Next base: position 6,012 of record NDXB01006408.1, on the reverse strand, counting down.
GAAATGTTGGGAAGCTCTAATAGGAAACAAGACACTTTGACCCAGAAGAATGCTTTTCACCCTTTAAATTCATCCCAAGTTTTAATTCTAGGGCAAAACCATTTTCGTCTATATTGTTAAAACAAGCTTAAAAGAAAAAGAACACCAGTTAAAAAAAAGTGTTCTGTTTGTCCAAGCCCAGCTCTGAGCCTAGCTTCTCTTAAGTAATTATTTATTTGCTGTCAGGGATATTGTGTGTTAACCAGGAGCATGGCCTTACTGGGTGAGATGCTAAAGGACTTCAGTACACTGAGCAACACCTCAAGCAACAAGTCAGGATGGAGTGAAAGACTTTGCCTCAAAGGGCTTCCAAATGTTGTAGAAAAGATGAAGAGAGCAAAGAAACATCTTCCTTCAGCTCACAAACCTGGATGGCAGCATGAAATACGGTCTTTTACCTCGCAGCCACCAGCACAGAGGTAACCTGTGTGATCTGGGATGTGGAAAAGTGTGTTACTATGGTGATGATGGTGAAGAAACAAGTATGAAGATCATACTAGGAGTGATGGAGTGGGTGCTGGTGTCCTGATGGTGTGAACGCATGTGTTGTAGGCTCCCTGCTTGGTCCATGCACAGATCCCAGCCACTCAGAGCTGGTACAGCTGCTGTTGGCCACTTCATCTCCAGTGGCAAAACTCAGAGCTTGTCTTCAGGGAACTTCATGAAAGTGAAAGGCATGAATAGCAGTGAAATAGCAGCCGTGGAGCCTAGCATTTTCTCTTTCAGCTTAGCAAAGAATGGGCACATTCTGTACCAGCTCTCTGCCTTTTTTAGCAGAGCTCAGCATGGGCTAGGAGGATTATCTGGGCAGTTGAAGAGACAGGAGGTGATTTGGGTCTGATATCTTGGATTCCCACCACAGAGGTCATCCCAAAGAACGAAGAAGAGGTTGTGTGAGAACCTAGTTGAAGCTCAGTGATTTTAAGAGGTTTTCCATTCCAGAATGGAACAAAAGCCAGGGAGATTTAACTGTCTTCTTGAAGGAAAACAGCAGGGGAAAAAGAAAAAATGTGGGGATGACTCAAAGGGTTCTGCTTCAGTTTCTGCTTTTTTCATTTTTCGTTTGGTTTTACAATGCATTTCCCTTTTTGAAACACAGGAAGGAGTCATCTTGAAACACTGCACTCCAGAAAGACCTGAATGAAGCCTTTCAACCTTATCAAAGGGCTCATCTCCCTTTCTTCTTCTTCTTTTTTTTTTTAACCTCAAAACTAGTTTTGTCCCAAAGGCAACACTTTTAAATGAAACACTCTGCTTTGGATAAACTGACCTTTCCCAGTGGAATATCATTCCAGTGGAAGAATTTTGCAGCTTGGGAAGACATGCTGTCAGTGCCCACACTGGAAAGGAGGCTTAGATGTCTCCACAGTCCCTTTCTTCTCTGTAGGAATACCTAAGACAAGACCATAAGATCACAACAAGCTAAATCAAAAATCTCTGTGACTAATCTTCCCAGCACTACAAGGTCTTCAAACTGTGTATCAAGCCAGGACCAATGCATCATGATTTTTTCTAAGAACCATCTTCAAGCTTGCAACAAAACACAACTCCAGGATTAAGCAATTTTTGATTAATTATCTCCCTGTGAAATAATCCATGTGTTTTTTATAACACTTACAAACTTTTGCCACCCACAACATCCTGTGGCAAGAAGTTACACAGGTTAACTTTCATATTCTAAAAGTCAAATCTCTTTGCTTCTCTTGAACCTGCTTCCTTCTAGTTTTATGCAATGCTACCTCAGAAAAGGCAGAAAAGTATCTGTCCACAGCCATCTTTTACATACAGTTTCAGACTTGCCTGGATCTTATCCTACATGCCCTTAATCACCACACAGACTGGCATAATCTGGTAGTCCATGAAGCCCTTCTTTCACTTCTACAGGGTGACTGCTCCTTGTCCCCAGTTACTCTTCAGCTTACAGGAGTTCCAATTAACCCTAGCCCTCATAAATTTGAAAACAATTAAAATAAAAAAGAGCTGGAAGTTACTCTATATCTCTGCAACTCTGATCCTGCTGGTACTTCTTCCTTCCTTCTTAATTTAGGTCTTACACAGTGCCAAAATTGCCTCCATTCTGAGTTGACGTAGGTAACTTCTTTTTTAAATTACTAAAACTTTTCCTGTTTTCCATCTAAATATATACCTTGGGCTGAGGGGGGTATTTCTGATATTTTTACCATTTTTTTCCAAATAGCTTCAGTCTGGAAATACACTGAAAAATATCCCTGAAGGGCTGGGATGTGTTTGGTTTGCATTTTCATATTTGCATTTTTCATTAAATGGTATTTTGCTTAAATTTAGAATGGGAAGTAAGTGATTTCTTATTTGGGAACAGGACAACATTCATCCACTTACCGTAGAGAAACAGTAGCATATGAGACCTGTTAATTCTACAGCATTGGGGGACATTGGTCAGGCTGGAAGGAAGAAGCTGTAGCCTGGGAAAGAAGAAATAGCCAGTGTGCTGTAATTTAGCAGCTGGTTTTAAAACTGGCCAAACTGCCTGCACTGAAATTCTCTCTTTTCAATGAAGAAAAGCCCTCATCCCCATCATCTCTATCTGACAGGCTAAAATCGCCAAGCTCCCTGCAGGATGCTGGTGACATCCTGCACACTGCAGCTCTCAGATGAATTCCTGGTTGGAGATCAGCACTCTTAGGAGTGATCAGACTGTGATTACAGCTTCTTCAATGAGTGTCTGTCAGCTCTTCCCCAAAAAATCAGGCTGTGTAACACCATCTGCACTGTCCAGGATAGTCCTTCTTTAGAGGATGCAGTCCTTGGACTCTGGCACCCTCCTGCAGTGCAGGCAGCAGAGTGAGGAGATAAAGTGGGTGGGAAGAGTGGAATGATTCTTGTTTCAGCACTCTGGAGCCACTGCTTAAATCATTTAACGCCAAATAAATTATGGTGTAATTTAGCTGCATAGTATTTCATGCTCAATTAGTGCCACTTTATAGGGAGGCAGTTCTCTACGGAGGATGAAGCTCAGGAATTTCACTCTGCACTGGGCGGGGGGGGACAGACGGACATGTAGCTCTTAAAGATAAAGGGGTAACCACGGCAACAACACAACTCCGGGAGAAGCCGGAAGAAGAGGGGCAGCTGCAAAGGAGGAAAAGGTAGACAAGAGACAGGTCACCAATAGGTCTTGTTTGGAAAACAGAGGTATCTGCTGGAGAAATGGTGCTGCTGTCTGTAGAGGCAGTGTTTCTGTAGGACCCCACTGGTTTAGTAAATGTGGTCTGCCCTGGGAACACAGTCACCCCTGTCCAAAGCAAACCCAAGAGGCTGAGCCAATGAGCAAGGGAAGGCAAGGAAGCTCTACAGCTAGTATCCTGTAGGGGAAACCTGGTAGGGAAAGGAGAGTGGGCTGGTGGTCACACTTGGAGCTTGGAGAACACTGCTGGACCTCCTACCCGTGGAGGTGTACCAGCTAGCTTTGACCTCCCATTCATCATATCCACTGCAGTGCAGGGGCACTGCACACCGGTGGACATCAGTGTAAGATGTTTGGGATCCCTGAAGAACCCTCTTCTTCCTGCCCATCTCCTTTGCCACTGGTATCTGAGCAGGTAAGATGAGAGATATTCAGGGGTCCAACCATGGGGTGAGGATGCAGCAGCTTGGGGTTGAACTCTATGAGGAAGGTTTGTCTCCCTCCCTCCTGTGGAAATAAACACCTCAACATCCCAGTGATGCACAGAACACTCAGCAGCACCCTCTGAATGATGCCAGCCCAGTGGAAGAGTGACAGTGGTGCTGAGACAGTCCCAATTTGGCACAGCTCTGAGACATTGACTCCTCAATAGGATGTTTCCCTCTGAGCTCAGAGGCTCACCGAGCATGTCTTGAACAACCATGTCCTTGCTGCTTGCCTAAGGAAGCAATTCCCCAGGCTAATACATCTATGTGACAGAAAGCATTTCCTGATGTTCAGACACGATTTTTCTTGCTCGACTTCATTCCCTTCCTCTCAGAGAAACCACCAGGGGACCCTTAATAATCTCCCCCCTCCTCCCAGGTTCTTGCAGACAGGCAAGTCCCCTTTTTTACTCCTCCTTCAGGCCTTTCCCCATAGACTTTTCATCATTCCTGCCCTTTTCTGAAGTGCCTTCATGCTTCCGGCATCTTTCTGGTGTCCAGGAAGTCACACAAGCACTGTCCCCAGGAGAGAGGTCTGATCCAGATGGGTCCTGTCTCCAGATGTCTCCTTGCACAAGACCCATGTGCAGGCAGCAGCACATTCAGCCAGCTCCCTTATGGAGTGCAATGGCAGGGTCAAGCCTACCCACACTCTTGGCCTTACCTTTGTTGTTAACTTAAATAATAGCAGCAAAAACAACCTTCAGCATTTTCCCTCCACCTTGGCTTCTTCCTGGAGTCGCAGTCCCTAGATTCCCCTACTTTCCCCTCCCACAGTTTCTGAGCCTCCACTGCAATTTTAAGTCAAGGTGAATTTATCTGTGGGTTGAGCCAGCCAGAACCTCTCATGAGGTGCATCAGTTCACCTGATAGTAGGTTGACTCAACTGAAGAGGAGGTTATGCTGCTGAAAACGATGCTGGCTTCATGACTGAAAAGAAATTTAACAAGCAGAGAGTAGAATGAAGTTTTCCTAAAATGGAGCATGAATGTTTACCTCTTTAACAAGATCTTGAGGTCCGGGAATAAAACAGAAGCTGTCCTACAGAGATCTTAACCACAGGTGTGGAAAATACATGGGGAGCAGTGGGCGGTGCTTTGAAATGACAGACAGCAATGTGGCATGAATGCAGACACTGGAATACCAAACACATCAAAACCAAATACTCCACAGTGTATAAACAGGACAAAAGAAGAGGAATGAGGATATAGAGTTAAGGCTGTAAAGAGGATATAACGAACTGCTCCATGGATATGCCAGCGGTTGTGGAATGAAAAGGAATGAGATGCAGCATAAAGTATTTAAACATCCTCTTCCAGCCAAGTAATTCTGGAAGAAAACCACAGGTCATCTGTCATGACCCCCTTTACAGCACAGCCCTCTTGTGTAGAGTAGGGAGTTGCATCTGGTTTCTACTGAACGGCATCCAGCAACATGTATTTGAGTGGAGCATCTTAGAGAAAATCATTCCTTGCTTTAAAGATGTGAAGAAATTACCACATCCCAGAAGTTACCACATTGCTGGGATTTTGACTGAATGTCTGGTCACATTTTCTGCTGCAAATCTGGGCCTTAAGTCTTACTGGAATTTGTCTGACCTTAATTTCCAGCTGTTGGATGTTTTGTTCCTTTCCCCATGTGATTAAAGAGTCTTTCACACCTTGTATTTTCTTCCTGGGAAGATACTTACACATTGCAATCAGTTAAATCTCAATCTTCTTTTTGATGAGCTAAACAGATCAGGATTTTTCAGCCCCTCATTGCAAGGTTGTTTTAATTCCAGCTCCAGAGTCATATTTGAGGCTCTTTCTGCATTGCTTTCATTCGTTTAACATTCAACATCTTATTTTCCTGCTCTCATCTTCCTCCCGAACAGTTTCACTGATAATTCCCTTGAGATGTGGAAAATTAGTCTTTCTGAAGCATTGAGTGTGCATGTGATGTGTGTGTTTCCCCAGCCAGGACTTTCTTCCAAAAGATGACATAAATGAAATAAAATTACAATTGCTGGTATCAAGCAATCACCAATTTCCAAAAGCAGTGATCTTACTGATCATTTTATGCTTACTTATCTTACTTCTCCTCTCTTACTGACACAGTGTTCCTCAGTACTCCAGTGTTGGGAAAGACAGCATCTTTAGTTTTAAGCATTTGCCTGAAGTTCCCTTGAAGGAGTATGACATCTTGAAGGAAGAATCTAGCTGCAGAATCATAGCTCCTGATTTATACAACCCATTACATGTACATGCAACGCCCCTTTGCCGTGGTTTAAACCCACGCAGCTCGTTCACTCATTCAACCCCCCTGGCTTGCCCTCCCCTGCTT